>CM033635.1:22632187-22888163 GCA_019453435.1 Rhinogobius similis
TCAGAGATGAGACCAAGCTTTAAAATCAGGTCCAAGTCACCAAGTCCTTGAAGCTAAAGGATGAGGAGAGACTGACCCAATAAAAATACTTGAAGCTGAAAAAGAAAGAACAACCATGATCAAATAAATTCATATAAAAATATATGATATCTTTACAACACGGCAGTCCAGAATAATGTGGTGCTGCTGAAACAGCAGGTCGTCAGCAACAAAAGGGCCAATGGAGAGAAATGAATCAAAGAAAAAGACTTGGAGTTGGTGAAGGTCAACCTAGTTCTCAAAAACAAAGAACAGCAGCTAGAAGAACAAATGCAGGCATATAAAGATATTCACTACAACACTGCTATCTAGGACAAAGTGCAGCTCAAACAACAACTCGCCAACACCAATACTGGGATGGGAAAAATGAAAGAAAAACTTTCAGAGCAGGACATGGCAATGGTTGACCTGAAAAACCAAGCACAGTCAGTGCCAGAGGCCTGCAGCTGCATCCAAAGCCACTGAGGAGAAGAAGGGAAAGAAACTCCAACAATCTCCGACGCTGTTGGAGAAAGGGCTGTAGGCTACAAGCAAAATATTGCTATAGTGTACTGTATTGTTTTATTCATGTTTTATTTTACAGGTCAAAACCTTATTTCACAAAATATCACAACATGCTCCAGCCTAAAAACAAAACAAAAGGTAAAGGTTAAAAAAAAAGGTAAAGGTAAAATGTAAGGTAAAATATAAAACAAAAGCTATAACCCACTTATTTTCAGTCGAATCAACCTGGGAAGAATCAGTGTCAGTTTGTACTCCAAACCCACAAATAAAAAAAGAAATAATAAAATGATTAATATTCCTTAGGCATTCCTCCTAAACTTTTTCTTTTCTTTTTTTTACTTACAGGTCCCTTTATTTAATTTGAGTAAAATTAGCTTCAGCTTTGAAAAGGGAATTGTCAAAATCCAACAAATGCTCAATCTACTCCCAACAGCAGCTTTACTCCTCTTTATATATATTAAAGTAAATAATGACCACAGGATCACACGTCAACCTACTCCTCCTCCGGCCAGCCACTCCCTCACCCCACGAGTCAATTTAGTCTTTCAGCCCTGACTGAGACATCAACATCCATCCATCACTATCATCATCACCCTCATCATTATATCAACATCATCATCAATAAACATTCTCTTGTATTTCATTGTCGTGGAATGGCCCTAATGTGAAAATCTGATATTCCTCTGTGTCTGCGGTGCTAGTTTTCACTTATTATATATAAATCAGTAAATCAGACAAGAGAAGCCAAAAGAGAGTAAGCTTCACAAAGTGTACAGACATTTGTTTGCTCTTTTTCAAAAATAGCTTCACTTAGATTTTTTATTTAAAAAAATGTACAATAAACTTTCCACAATAGTATCTGTATCACAAATATATATAGCATTTCTATAACTTTTTTTTAACATTTGCTTTCATAATTGTATATTTAAAAAATGCTGTTATAATCTCTTAAATTTTAGATCAAAACGTTTGCCTTTAAAAACAACCCCATTCAAAAATAAAACATGACAACTACAGGGAAAAGGCCTCTACATGCAATTATCCTTGTTTTGGGGGGAATTATGTGGTCTTTTACGATACAGGAAAATAAACTGTTGACATATTACCAACAGGGCAGGGACAAATAAGAGGAGCAGATGGTGCTCACATGCGGGAAGATTAAGTAAATCGTAATTGGCAAACAAACATGGTTCAGTTTAACCATCTGCTTGTCTCCACTGAGATGTTATTGCGCTATCTGGAATGTTCCACAGTATGGCATTAAACGTGTCTATTTCCATTGAGACGATCGCGTGACACTAATAGACCAGGTCACATCTGTGGAGAGGCGAGCCCGTTCATGGTAAAAAAATAAATACATAAAAAAAATGCAGGCGCATACAAGATTAAAAATACCTGTAATTTAATACATTCAAATTAGACAAGTTTAACACCATATTCTGGAACATTCAAAACCAAATCCACATTATTTGCGTAGCACATTTTATAAACAGAACCGTTTCCACAGACATAAAACAACAAGCAACAAAACAAAATATATAATAACTGCTCAATTTGATCGTACCAGTAAAACGGTCAAATCAAATCCAAGCAAAATCATAAAATCATAGAGTAGACATGAGTAAAATAAATTTAAATAAATTAAAAATACAGACATTCCTGACTCCCTAATGCTAAAGTTGCATAATGCACCTCTAAGAAACCATTACAAGCTACTAAAGAAAATGATAAATATATTCAAATCATTCACGTATGCTAAAATAAATACATAAAAGTGTCACAAATGAAGGAATCACACTACACTCTTACAAATATCCTATTTTGCCGTTTTGAAATGAAGCAGGCAGTGAATAATGCAGGGTAATACTAGAGTAACAATGTGCAGATTTGACCAGAAGAGGGCAGTACAACATTACAGACAGCTGACCAGTTACTAGAAGCTTACTCATAGTATTAACTATACCACCGAATGAAAAAGGAAACATACTATAAACAAAGTGTGACCATAGGTGGCCTGTGCATTTCTTTGTGTTTGTCATAAAAGAGGCTAAAGTCCAGTTCGACATGGCTGTACCTGACAGTGTTAATGTACAAGCTGTAAAGTAGGGCAGGGGGACACAGGAGAGACTGTGGGTATAAATATGGAGGACTGTTTTAGGCCACAGCTCTTACAGGATCTTTCCCACACACTGCAGAGTTTAGTTATGAGGTGTTGTATCCCAAGCAAAGAAAGATAGTAAAATATGTCGAGATAAGAGTAGTACAGCTGTTATGAACGTTTCAGTTGAGGTCAGGGAACATTCTATTCTGAGATACAAAACAGGTACCATCATTTATCACAAAATAAATGGTGTTTTTTTTTTTTTTTATTAAGATTCTTTATCATGGCTATATTGAAGGGTATTGAGGGTCACTGTAATAACATTTGCCCCTGAATTAGAATGTAATCAGGTTTCTTTTGTGAAAGTCTGATATTTGCATCACTATATTGTTTGCCTTTGGGCATTTAACAGTTAGGAAAAAAAGGAACCAGTTGCTTCCGTGACAGAATGAATGGATGCAGAGGTAAAATGTGAGTAACACTTTTATATGAGACAGCAGAATAACACAAATTAAATGATGTATGCAAATGGACACATAGACAGTGATCGAGTTAATGGTCCCTGGTAAATTTGTAGACACAAATTCTACTTTCACTCATTGAGTTTGGATAAACTATGAACCGTTAACTGCCGCCTCAGAGAGTACATCTTATCACCCAAACTGTGTGATATGGACCAGTGTTTTCCCTCCATTCTCTTCAGCAATAATCTTCCTCTATGTTGTCATGTGCTTGTCACTATATACTCACTTAACACAACAATACAATAGACCGTTGTCCCCACATGCCACATAATGTAAATGAGTCACTGTTGTTACCAAGGGTTACAAACGGCAGATTGTTCGGAAGCAATATTGTCTGGGAAAAGCTTCTGTTTTAGTTGAACAAAAGCCTTGTAAATACTGTATATGGCAATCCATGATCATTTTGAGTGTTGTTTGAGTAGGCATGCACTTGTTGAGAGTTACAAAGTTTGTGTCCCACAAAGGTCCAAGTACAACTTTATTCAACAGCAATGCAGGCACACATTAACAATTTTAATACAGAAGAGAAGTCTATTTCTTTCAATACTGTTTACCCATATTTGATGAATTTGTTACTATGGTTAACTAAACTGCATGATGTGGACTAGAACAAGGGAACTGAAATGTTTGAAAACCATGCAACAAGCTTGAAACCTCCACAACAAAAAGGAATTGACGCAAGTAGTAATTTCAGTTAGCAAAATATTTAAAATCAGGTTTTGATTTATTTTTATTCGTTTATTGTGTTATTTCACCTAATTTCACTCAAATATTGCGTTGTCAAATAAAAATGACTAAATACAGTGAAATAATTTTAAAATTATATCTTCCAATTCATCTCGAGACCCTCAGCACAGTGCCTCGCGACCCGTTTCAACCCAACCTCTGGGAACCAAACAGATCGTAAGTCACACAAGTTTAACATTTGTGAAAAACTTAATTGATTACAGTTTAGTCCAGTTATAAAGGGTGATATGAAAGTGTATGCTTTGAGCTGGTCTTAAACCATGACCGTCATGGCAGTGAACTCAAATAAAGCAGTCATTCTGATTGATTGGTTGCCATTTTTACCAGAGTCTCAAACACATCAATGTGACAATCAGAACAATACAGCCTATAATTGAGTGATCACTATGACAACATGTTAAATATATGGTGAATGATTTGACCCTCTCATTCAAAAATGCGTGCATGTTGAAAGACTCCTCAGTGTACTTTGTTTACAACTAGTTCAGGGTGTGTGAATGTATGTGTACACCAGCTGCTTTGGGCTGATTGGGCATAATGTTACACAAGATTACATAACTGACTGGAGTCAGTGCTCCCAACACGGATTTTAGCAGAAGTCTATGTACAAAATTGCTACAGTTTTGCACAAGCCACCGTGGGCATGCTTGGTTAGTGGTTTATGCAAAGGGTACAATTTAGATTTGTATATATTCACGGATGTCTCTGAAGTGTGGGAGGAGGGAGGCGAAAGAAAAGAACATTAAAAGGCTCCTGACCAAAGAATTTAACAGCCTTCACTGAAGACTAACCACTCTGCCACATGCACTCATTACAGAAAATGAATAGAGGAGAAAAGAGAAGTGTTCATTGAAATGTAACTGCAGCTTGTCAGCCAAAAACTATTGTGCAGTTGTGTCACTTTTACCACATAAACATCCAGCTTCGATGGCAAAAAAAATTTACTTTCAGAATTGCTCAAAAGAATAAGCAAAAAAAAGTAAAAATCTAGTATTTGCCAGTCCCATCATCCTCTGCAAATAACTTAGTGATAGCATTTGTCCTTGCCTTTCTACACCGCAGCATCGAAAGCGTTAAAGCCCGCAGAAGGGGAGGCGCCCAGACCAGCCCCTTCTCCGCTCATTTGCATATCAGGCGGGAAGGCTGTGGTTCTCTACTGCTGCCATAGAGCAAGGCCATGGCCACTCCCACCAAACACTGCACTGGCGGGAAAAGGAGCTGAGAATAGAACATAACAGTCACACACACATACACACACACACTCAACAGTCTTTGTCTTGTATTGAGTACACGCTAGAGAATTGCAAGCGCTAAATTGAGTATGGCTTTAAATGGGGTTGCAGTCGCACACCTTTTTCCTGTAAGAGCAATCTGTTAAAGGACACAGACTGTTGATATTTATTTGTATCACTAGGTTAAGAAGAAAAGTGAAAATGTTAAGCGACAATGGCATTTATTTATAATTTTAGACACGTGACTTCAAGGGCAAGAAGCAAAAGAAGCAATACAATGGACTGTGTTGTGTATACATAGTGAAGTGTTGCCCTGGGAAAGAGTTCACTGGGTTGCTGGAAAAAACAGGAAGGAATGTCATGCTCTGGATTGGGGAGTGTTCAAAAAAAGGAGAAAAAAAAGCAAGTTGGCGGCCCATATTACATAACTGGTCAGGAAATATATATACAGTGAGCTGGATAGGAGTGGAACAAATACAAAAGGCAGACTTTCCTTAAAGGCCCATCAAATCGAATCAAGTCTCCCAGGCTCTTGTCATCCCTGAATCGCTTTTTTGCAACTTGGGGAACCAGACTGTTGTTTAAAGTGCGGGAGGAAAACAGAGTTGCTTGGTGAACTAGATGAACTCTCTCCATATAGACGCGCATTAATAAATAAAAGATAGAGAAGAGTGCCAGGATGCAAACATTACATCTTACTGTAAGGAGGTCTGGGGTGCGTATCCCTAAATGACTGTGAAATACAAGAGATCATGCATGAAGGGTAGTCAATCCTGTTAATTATTTTAAGAACAATAAGAGGACACAATAAACATAGAACAAAACAATAGTGTTGTCCTGAAGTGTCGCACCTGACCTGAGAGTGTTACAGTTCTCACATGGTTACGTAACAGCGAGGCAATTGTCTTTATGGGCTTCCAAGTAACTCTAGAACACAAGAAAGGGAAGGTTATATGGACTGGCTTGGTAGTAAGGCCAGGTAGCGTTAAGAGGAACTTACAAAAAGAGATCAAACTGAAGCAAACTTTTGTGGTCCAGGTAAAAGAAACAAAACTAAAATAACTTATATATATATATATATATATATTTTTTTTTTTTTACAAAAGGTACTTTTAAAAAGGAAACATAACATACTAAATCAACTTTCATGAGCTTCTAACCATCTTGTTTCCACATAATTTGCTTTCTCAAAGTTGTTTTGATTGATCCATGCGTGTTTGAGTGACCCTGTATATGCTGACAACTGAGGCACAGAAAATTCCTGTTTTCACCTACCCCCCCATCCCACATCAACATCCCTGTACTTAGTTGCGATCATTTGAAAAAGAAAATAAGTGACACAAGTAGGATTCTAAAATGTGTCAACAGAAAAAACACATACGTAAGTGAAAATCTGCTGTTGATACAGTGTAATGATACTATGAAGAGGCGGGGCTCATCAGTTCTGCTGTTTTAAACAAAAAAGTCAGTGGTCCATTTCTATTATTAACATGTTTTAGATCAATATTGCGGTTCACAATGAAGATAATGTAAAATGATCTACTCAAGTTATAGTTCAATACCATGTACCATAAATGAAAGAGAAAATTACACCGCAAGAGTACTATTGTCTGACAGTTTAGATAGTTTCAACAGAAACAAAATTGTAAGACCTTCACATTCTGCATAATTCAGATTAGAAGTCCCTGTGGTGTCTACACTGTGTGATTCCTGACCTTCCTCCTATCAGCAGACAGTGTTGGTAAGAAAGCATTTGTGACACCATCTTTGACTACAGCTGACCCTGTGTGGTTCGCCTCTGTGTGTAAAGGTGCATGCCAGCCACTTTTTAGTCCCGCCTGGTCCAGATGGTAGAGAATGTTTAGTCAAATGGGATTACAGATTAGGATTAAGGGGACTTCAAATTAGCTAGACGCACAGTCACTGGATGACACACTACTACAGCAGAGAGCTAAAGGGGGCAAGGTTTGAGCGAGTTAAACAAATAAACAACATGTTTTTAAACTGCAAAGAAGGTCATTGTTATTGAACTTGTATAACATTCAGTACCATTAATCACCTTAAAAATAACAATGTGTTTCCACACTGAGGAAGAATGACAAAACAACTGTAGACATAACAGAAAAATAAGATATGTACAATATGAAAATGAACATATAACACATACTAAATATATAATTTAAGAAATGAACTCAAACTCAATTGGCTATATTATGTCTATGTTGTTGGATAAGAGAGGCAATAGGATCAGTGGCAGAGGGCAATGCAGCGGCAAAGTGGTCATTCATGTATAGGCTGCAGCGTGTATTACATAAGAGAGCCTGCAGCGTCCCCACAGAAGGCCCCATCTATAGGACAATGTGTGCTCTGTAGAGACAGACCAGAACTGCAATGCACAGACAGACTGCAGAGCATCTATATGACTGCTGCAAGACTCCGACTGCTTCAAAAATGTCTGGTAATAAAAAATGTGTGGTAACAAACACTCACCTTCTGTAAGTGATATCTGAGAGACTTATTTGAGGCCGAGTTTTACAGTCTAGCAGTAAGCAGCACTGAGTCTCTGTGTGTGGGTGTACAAAGACGATCCCTCACTGGCAGCGCGTAAATCACTAATTAGCCTTGTGACCGCCGATCCTGCCCTAGTTCTCTACTTCTGTAAGCGAGGGGTCGCTTAGTTCAACAGCTCAAACCTTATGTCATACATTTTGCGCAAGCTTTCTTCTTTTAATGTGAAATGATTCAGCACTGTCTGGAGGTGCCAGCCAAAACTTGTGGCACTTGAAAAATCACATAACCCACGTGTTGTGTAAACCAGGAGGTATTTTAAAAAGTGTCTGATGATACAAAGCTGTGACAAAATGGACAACAGAAGGAAAGAAAAACAAAAAGGCAGACACCAGTAGCACAGTGACCTTTGCTATCAGCATGACTCCCATAGTGCATGTAAGCCCCCCGTAAGCACCAGGCCTGACCCACTTAGAATAACAGAATGTGGGACACATACAAGCGCATTTCCCCCCATTATACTTCTGCAAAGTGTTTTAATAACGTGGAGGAGGTCAAGCAGCAGGAACATGTGAATGCAATCTGTGATGATAACCTCCTGACACAGCAAGGTAACCGCTTCATAGATCAATGTGTAACAATCGGCCGGTTATTTAAAGGCGCCAAGGCAAAAAGGGAAAAGCGGCAAGTGCAGAGTTTTAAAGGGAGTGCCAACAGCCCTTTGGAGAAACGCCAGCTATTGTGTAAGTGGTTTTTACAGCAGCAAGCAGCGCACCTTGGCGGGAAAGGTGTTCAACTGACTAACAGCAATGCTATCAGTGTTGTGCAAATGTCTCACCTCAGCCTAACCTGCTGCTTCACAACATCTACGTACCAGAGATATGACCAGCGAGCAAGAATATTGACAGGTTTTGTTTAGTTTATTAAAAGCCCCATTTCCCCCTTACAAAGCAAGTTAAGTCAATAAAACAAACAAATGCTTCTATAGTTCACCATTCTCACGCAGTAAGTGGGTAGGATAATTTTTTGTCCAATTGTTGATGCTTTAAAAAGGCAATGCAGTCAGAGCTTTACCAACTCTTCAACTCTTGTGAGTCTAGAATGTGCTAACATGGGCCTGTTACATCTTATAACTTGTATTTAAAGTAGTTTTTATAAGCAGAAAACTCTGAGATGTGAGGATTCTTAAACTTTTTGAAAGTGAATAAATTAATGACACTGGAAGACAATATTTTTCGAATCTAAGGCACACTGTGAACATGTAGAAAAATAAGAATCTTCAAAATGTACAAAACTGCAAAAAGCCCAAGAAATAAATAAATAAAGCCAAAAATTGAAATTTTAAAATGGTAGTCCAGATAAGTCCTTCCAAACGAAATGTTCTTGGAACTGGAGTGCAACGCCCAGTGGACTCAAGCAATGCTAATTGCTAATGTTAACTGAAATGCAGTTAACATGGTAGATAATGTGTTCTAGGAGGTGACTGGTACTTGAGTGTAGCCTGTCCTGGCATCTGGGGACGACTCCTGGGGAGACTCACAGCAGCCGGGAGCAAGAGGAGAGTCCTGGGAGACGTCCAGGCTCTGTGATTGGTTATCAAACTCATCAGACTTCCTCTTCTTCTTCACATGGTAGTAGTGCTTCTTGGACTTCAGGTGTGCTGCAAATGAGAACAGACACCATCATCATTTCAGAACTAGGTTGAAGCATATCATCCCATTATCTTGCACACTCCCCCCATAGTATTTTAATCTAATTAATTCCTCTTGCAAAAACCTTCATCCAAAGTTTATGAGGTTAGTAATAAGAGCCTACGGCAGCTTGTAGACTACACAGTAATACCATGGATCTATGAAAAACAAAACATAGATGTTTTGCCCAGTCAGCTCGTAGGATTCTACTTAAAGCAATACTGTACAGGTTCCAGGTCACGCGTCATCTACACGTCGCAAAACTGTCAGAACATGCCACCCTTCTACCGTGTGTTTGTTTTGGTCAGCTAACACTACATTTTTACACTTTGTGCAACCATTGCTCTAACCTCAAAAAAGGGCACTTTGTGTATGAGGGGACAGCTATTTTACACAAAAGATAAACTTTATGGAGAAGCAATGCGCTGATTTTTCTATTTTTAGCAAAAGAAGAAAGCATCAGATGTAGCCTCATGTAAAACAGATTATATTGTCCCAATCTCTTATTATATCGTTTCATTACGCACAGATATACCGCTGTCTCCACAGCGCTCCGTATAAGACATACAGTATTTTTACTCCCCAACAACATATATGTCCTTATATGCAGCACAGTGTGAGAAGAAAGTCGCTAAAAAGAGACCCAGACAGACTCTCCCGGAAACTCACTGCATCATCAATACGCAGGAAGTGCTCAAGTCAAACTCAACTCGCACGGGTTATACAGTCGTTTATATATTTACACAACTCTTAACGCATGCTTTATAAGAGGTAAATGTAACTGTAGGCATGTTACCAAACATGAAACAGATGTAAACTGCCTCCAGAACTTCTCATTGGAGCTGCCTAGGCCAGTGGTTCCCACATTGGGGGGCAGGCGCCAGAGATTTCAAGAGATCCCCAGAACTTTGGCTGGTCAGAGGGTCAGGTCATCAAAGTAATAATTTATGCAAATCAAGACAATTGGAAATTGAATGTAGGTACAGAAAAAACACAAACAAATACTCTGCATGGGTTGTTTTAAATAAATGCTTTTTAGTAATAATTGTTATCATATTTTGCATTTGTTGGGGCCACAGCTTTGGACTGGGGGGGGGGCAAGTCTCCAGTTCACGCAAGGGGGGCTTCAAGGAGAAAAGGTTGGGAACCAATGGCTGAGGCCATGGGTGGAGAGTTGCGGGACGCGATCTGCAAGGTTAAAAGTCAGGTTTTCAAAGAGACACGAGCGCGCAGGAATACTGCACAACGTTTTGGTCCCACTTTCTGCTAACTAAGCCCCTCAAGACAAAACCAATGCATGAATGTGTGAAATGTTACACACAATTGCTTTAAAGTCTCTCCTCTTACCAGATGGTTTCAACGGGAGTCTGATAGTAGAACAGAAACTGTTAATTCACTTTAAGTTATAATTTGAGCAGTCTCACCTGTCCACTCCAGATCTCCAATAATAACTTTGTCGCAGAGATCACAGGTATGCCGACTTCGCTTGTTCCTCGACTCTGCCCCCTCCACTCTCAGAGGTGAAACAGCAGGCTCCTCCCCCTGTATGATAAAAAGTACATTTTGTTATGATATCTGAAAATGTCCCTCCTTTTTCACAAAGAAAACAAACGAAAATGTCCCTCCTTTTTCACAAAGAAAACAAACATTAATGAAAACATTAATTAGGTCTGACTTGGTTAAAAACTGTTTTTCAGCAGGTTCCTGTTCTGCAGCATAGGAGAGAAAACAACAAAACTCACATCAAGCACAGACAACCACAGACGCTTCACATCCCACACACTCAAACAGTTCACAGTCAATGTCTACAAGTGTAACCTTCAGCCAAATAAAGTCTGTATGCCTTTTTTAAATGGACCTCAAGTAGAAGAGGGCAACATTCCAGATCATGGTGAAGGTGTGAAGATTTCTGTCCATAGGTGTTCCTAAAGGCATCACCAAGATCTGCTCCTGACAGCAAGATTTCATTTTCAGTTTTCAAATGTCAATGCATTACATCTGGACAGCACAGTACAGTGGTGGAGCCAGCCAGGAAGTCAACAATGGATTTTAAATCCTGTTGTAAAGTCTGGCCACTGACTCCAGCACATCTTTGGTGGTGAGCAACCAGTTGTGCAGAAAGTAGGACATGGTGGAAAGGACCAGTCTGCAGGGTGGTGTTTGACAGTAAGGCCTGATTTTGTTATAAACAAGAAAGTTTTTGCTGTATTTTTTTGGACATATTTAGAATGTACTCACTACAGTTTAGATACAAGTCCAAGAGCACTCCTAAGTGCTTATAAGTGGTTGTCAGTTTCAGTGTCTGACCAGAAAAGGTGATTAGGTATTGATTTTGATGGAAAAACTAAACAGAAACATCTCAATCCATACTGGACCAGGAAACAGGAGATAGGAGTGGCAGAGGGCCCCCACCTTACAGAGCGAGGCCAGTATCTGCAGTGCAGGGGTCAGCACGGTCTCCTCCCAGCGCGACACATCACTCACATCCAGACCGTACACTGGTGGGACGCTGTCACCTGGTCCTGAATACAAGCAGAGGACATGGATAATAGTTTAAGTCTATATGTATCAATATACAACATAATCGTGTATTTACAGCTTTATATTAAAGATTTACAGAATAATAAATATCGTACTATAACAATTGGAGAAGAAATATTACATTTTCCCAATCGAACCACTTCTTCGTAGCACAGCTCTTTTTATTGATCTGGAGGGCTGTGCCACATTTCCTCTTGAAAATGAACAGCCTGCGTCTCAAGAGGTTGTTGTTTCAGTAAATTCAATGTTGCATCTCACAAATAGAAGTGTTAAACGTGGTCTCAAAAAGAATGGTGAATGAATATTACGGTAGAACTATGTATTTAGTGGAACCCTCAAACTTACTTTAAAAAAATGTATAATTCAAATACGATTGCTCCAAATCATCGCACTGAGAAAAATAATAATTTCCTGTTATTAATGTTTTTCTCACATTTTGCTATATTTAACACATATTTGTCTTCAAATACTTTATGCATGTTAACTGTAATGTTAGTATAGAACCTATCCGCTTGAGTCATGCTGTGACCGTGATTGGAGCACTGGTAGATCCATGGAGCAAAAAGTGGAAAATATAACAGAGCAGTGATGTGCTGGAGCCGCGCCCCACAGCCCTGTCAACCTGCTGACTCACACCGGCTCGATAATGTCTCTCTCTCTCTCTCTCTCTCTCTCTCGCTCTCGCTCTCCCCATCCCTCTCTCTCTGGACATCATTCTTGCTTTGTCGTTCACCTCCCCTCTCTCTCCCACTTCACCCCCGGTTGGGTTTGTATTTTGCCCTAGTCAGCAGTCTGCCGGCCAGGCCCCAGCTCTGCCCTCTCTATCTGTAAGTCCAAACTAGTGTCCCGACTCCTGCATTGACCAGCGAGCCGCACCTATAAAAATAAATAAGCAATAGGAGAGGAGAAATCAGGTACTTGTCATCAAAACAGAAGCCATTAACCTTTAAAGCATGGTTTGCCAAGTCAATTAAGGCTTAATCTTTTCTCTCACTGAAAAAGTGACGTAGGGACTGCAAACAACCTGAACAGAGACTGTGAGATATCACCGCACCGGAGGAACATCTCAAAAATAAGACATTAAAAAAGTTATTTTAGCTAATCATTTAGCGATAGCACATATTTTGATGTTCATTATTTAGTGGGGTTCAAGAATTGCCAGTACTAGTGAACTATAAAGTTATGTCCATTTAGCGCTTTTAATTGCACATTAAAACAACGACAATGTACCAACCCCTGACGTTACCATCAAACTGAGTTTCTAACCCTGTAATCATCCTTCAATGCCACATTAGCCAACTTCATAATAATGTCTGCTACTGCTGACCTGTGTATGACTCCCCTGCTAACACATCAGTTGTAGGATCATAAAGGCCTTTGATTGCCAGTGTTAATCAAAGCCTCAGGTTACACTGGTGCAGTTACTGATTCTATTTAACACTCCACAGGGGAAAATCTATTATGCGTGTTCCACAATAACAGGCAGGTGGCTGGCATACCCCATCATACAAACAGTTAATCTTTAGGTGGGGTTTTAATTCACTTTGAAAGCTATCTCTTTGTCAACTTATCTTTCGGTTTTGCCACCAGCTCCTCCCAAAGGACCAGGCAAAGCAGAGAGTGTGACAGTAAACTACCAGATGTTGGATGAAGACGTTTTCCTAAAGTGAAATCCAACTCTCTAAATCCACCCAAATGAATGCGGGCTGATAAGAAAGCGATGCTACAGGGACAATGTGCTGGGTGGGCAGCTCAAACACGCGCCCATAGTAGAAGCGTATACATTTCAGGCGCACAGGGAAGATCATTTTGCCAAGAAGAAAAGCCCCCGGCGAACAGCTGCCTTGCCCCTGTCGAGAGTGTGTGCGGTGAAATTGTAGTCCACCTGTTGCAACAAGCGGTGCCGAAGTCATCTGCAGCGTGCGCCTTGTGTTTGCTGAGTGAGAGGGTTAGCTTGTGGATGTGTATGCTTTCCTATAAAAACGGCACTAAAAAGCCCCCCCTCCTCATGTGTCGTGCCCCACCCCAGCTGTGCGGCTTTGGCTGTCATCCACACCGGTTGGCCACAACAGCTGCCTCTATTGAATGCTGCCTCTTTAAAATCTATCTAGCACTCGGTCACTTATTGTGTGCGTGTAATTGTTTGATTGCCTAAATAGTTTCATGATAAATGTTTTGGATGCATTACAATGGGTTATTTATGAGTCCACTGAGTAAATTAATCGAATATATCCAGCCAAAAGCACCATAGAGTACTTTTTGTACCTTTTTTTTTTTTCTTTTTTGGCTCGTAGGCTTTATGAGACAGAACAAGGGATGTCAAGATTATTAGGTTAAACAATAATTGTGACTGAGGTCACAATCGTGACAATAATCGTAAGAACCAAAAAATAATAATTGTGACAGTTTATAAGCGATTCAATCTTTCAATCAATCTATAGTCCGAAAAACAGTCCTAAATGTAAAGTCCTTTTTATCTTGCTGGTTTTGTCACATAATTTTTATTTTGCTATTGAGAAAGTTTGACTTCATAAAGCTGGTCACAACATGGAGGAATAGTAACATGCAGGACAATGGGAATGAAAAAAATGTTACAATTTCATTGTTGTTAAGTCATGATCTTAGTAATAGTCAGTAATAGTTAAATTGTGATGTTCTTTTCACAGTAATCGTAAAACTAAAATTTTAAATTGTGACATCTCTAGACAGGACAGAGCAGCGCAAAATGTGATGAGAGCTGGACATTCAGCAAATTTTCAGCACCAGTAATCAATCTCACAATGGTGGGGTCAGCCCCACATACCCTGGTGTATGTTCTGCGGCTTTAACCACACAGCCACTGGCAACACACGTTCTGTGCTAGTTCAAGGTTAAACAAAAACAATAAACAAAAACAGTATAATACATACAGTAGTGATTCTTCAATTAGTCTTAGTGAAAGGATCGGTATATGATTGTATGAAAGTTTCAGACTGAATATAAACTAATAGCTAAAAACTAAAAGCTGCAATAGCTAGAATTATTTGAAGCACTTATTATGTTATTATGTTTATCGCTTGAACAAACTGATTACAATTCAAATTCCTGAATCACTAAAAAATAGACTAATCATCTGCAGCAAGATGATTATGCCTTTATTCGTTTAACTGAAAATTTCCCTCAGAATAATCTTATCACTTGTGTGTGTTGAAGGTGACAGACAGTCTCCATGGCGGCACTAGACTCTTGTTTTGGCACAGTCTCAGCAGGAGGAGTTAAGTTTTTAGTTGCTTTTTGCGTCGGTTTAAAAGCTCTTACACATGGGTCAACGGTGTACGCTTGTCTCGCACCTGTCGGCTTCTCTGTATTGGGTTACCTCACTCTCCATCCGGTCCGCCGCCCACGAGCTGCTCCTGTCTGCTGTCTACTGGTCACTTCTGCCTAAACAATAGCCATGTCTCATTACTTAACACTCACAAGGTCGCGGTCAAACTACACCAGTGTATCCTGGTTACAAGTGGAGAGAGTGCCGGCAATCCTTTAAACAAGAAACTAGAATAAGGGTATCTAAAGTGAGAGTCTTAAATTTAGTTATCACCAAATAAATACCTATGCCAAATCAATCAAGTCAACGTTATCTTTTGTCATTAATCTATAGGTAGTTCTGGTGAAAATAAAAACTACTGTTTCTTCAAATAAATTTGTATTTAATGGTATTCATGAACATTTTTATTTACCATACCCAACCCTATCAAGCTTGTTGATATTTTTATTTCTTTATGAATGACTATGAAGACTGTTAAAGAGCCAAAATTATATTGGTTGAGTTAACGTCACATCTTAAACATTCTATTGTAAACAGCAAAATTGTCTTTTGAGTAGGACTGCAGTAAACTATATTGTTTCAAATGACAGACTGATTGTGCTTTTTGACGGGAAAATGATCTTGAGAACCTAAACACCATAATATAACAAACAACTTGGACATCATGTCCAATGTTTTTGTTATTAAGCATATATCAACATTCCAATATCAGTAAAAGCTATATTTGATTTGAACATGTTTACCTTGTATCTAGAGACACAGATAAGTAATGTTTATGAAATGTAATATCTTACACATGTTTAGATAATATGTGAATATTGTTTTGAAAAAAACTTTGAACAGCGAGTATATTTTTATAGTAAAAACAATACAACAAAAAGAGCTCATTACAAAAAAGATAAAAAGTGATACAAACTTTCAAACAAGGTTATATCGTTTGTTTGTGTTTTTTAGAGACATTTGTCTGATAATTAAACTTCAACTAACACATTTAAAGACATATTGCCTACCTTTACTTATATACCGTTCCTTGAATTTTAAATCAGAAATCAGTTACATCCAAACAGTAACTCTTACTTTAGGTGGTTCCTCAAATGTGTTTTTACTTTAACTTGAGTAATTTTTGGACCATTATGTAGTTTTCTACTTGTAGTAACACAGTAAACAACACATATTTGGCTATACTCATCCAATCCACAATAAATAGCTCTGTAATTAATGGGGCTAAATATCAGAGACAAATTTCCACATCTTCTCTGTCAGTACAAATCAACTTATCACTTAACAGCCCTAAATATGACTCAGTCCTGACAGTCAAACCTGTATAAAGCACAATGTTTTGTCTTAACAGCCAAATAAATCTCTTCAAAATCCAAATCCACAGACACAACCAGACATAAAAGGAAAGACAAATTGCTTGATTCAATTTGAGCTATCTGACCCATGACCTCTAAATCCTTTCAGCAACCACTCTAGTAGAGAGTCAAAAAGTGCACATTCCAATCACAGAAATTCTAAAATAATTAGCTAAACAGTAGAGAATATAATGAGAAAACCATCCAATTGCTGATGTTAGTCACTCAATTAAAAAGCCATTATGAAACACTTAATTAGATTTTAAAGGCAGAATTATTTAAAACTGAATGTGTCATATTTTTTGTGATCCATTGTGTGTTAAAACTTATCCATTAAATTAGCATAGCATTTTATTAGTGTGGTTGTTAATTATTGCAAATAAATAACTTCTAAAATTGTAATTTAAGTAGCATTTACACGTGTATATTATGTATCATAGGAGTAAAAATAAGTACCATTTACACATGTATATTTTGTATCATAGGAGTAAAAATAAGTAGCATTTACACGTGTATATTTTGTATCATAGGAGTAAAAAATGTGAAAATACTGCCATTTTGTACACTACGCAACAAATCATTGTATTTTTTTTTTAATATATCACAGAGGTAACGTTTTTAGCAATCTGATGTTATAAGAATTTATGCCCTTTAAATGTTGTCCTCTAACTCGACTCCACTGATGCATTACATTGTGGGTCTATAATCAGGTCGCTTTCTGCCCCCGCTAACCTAATTCATTGTCCCCGGATGACAGTGTCATGTCTAATTCATGACTTGCCTTTGACCCACAGTCTGTATATGCCTGGGTCACCGACTGTAGCCCCTGCTGACCCTGTTGCACTGGGTTTGTGTGGTCGGGGGCAAATTCCCGTCAACTCTGTAATGCTTCAAGAGATTAGCCTGCTCAGCTGAGGCCTCCTGGAATGCCTGGGAGTGTGTGTGTGATGGGCTCAGACACAAGAAAGAAAAAAAGAGGTCAACAGTCACAGAGAGAGACAGGAGAACAGACACTTAAGGACAGTAAGGTGAGAACAACACTACAAAACCAATAGGCAGGATCAGAATACACACGGCCGTACCTAACCATGGTTTAACCCAGACTGAACCCAAACTTTCCACCGATCATGTCAAAAATGAGGTCAGAAGGGCTTTTAGGCACGAATCACAAGCAAAGCCTATTGAATTGGTAATCATAAATAACAGCCATACAAGAGATTAACTCAACTCAACTGTCAACAGTAGCAGGTTTATAAAACTAACTGAGCTGCATGTGTATGGTAACTGCAAACTGTTTTACTAATGAAGAATTCCAAACATGTTTCTCACACACAAATTTCCAACTTATCTCAAAAGACTTATCTTGTGGTAAAAGGCCAAAGCTTGACAAATATATTGGCTGTGTACAACTTCATTTAGGTGTGGCATTATGACAGTGATTTGTGACGGTGGATCGAATATGTTAAAAGATAAACTTATATTTCACCATATTAGAAAAAGTAAATGCCAAGCACAAAAATTTGAGCTATTTTTATAAGACTGTTTATATTTTGCCAGTGGACTTTATGACAGGAGAGTTTTGGGTGAGAAGGACATTCAGCAGCAACCAAGATTTAAACTCACAACACTTAAACCAGCCTAGAGCACAGCATTTCCTGTGACCATTCCCTCTGGCCATATTGCAGGATGATTTGAGCAAGTTTAACAAAATTGTAGAACCCGCAATAGCTGCAATTTAGCAAGAGGTTTTCATACAGTTATAGTAATTACAGTCTGTACTAGTCAGAGTCAAAAGTGGATTAAGAAAGAAATGGTCGACTAGAAGAAATATTTGCTTTTTTGTTTGGGACTTCTGATAAAAGTAAATGCATGAAATTTCAGTGTGAAAAGGGCACTACAAAATTGTGACACTGCTCTGCTCCTTTATAAATTTGCAGTCAAACAGGGCCATGGAAGTCGAAAAATAATTTCCATTTCTTTTTTTTATTATTACATTTTTATTTTGTAGGGAAGTGCAATATAAAGGTACTAAAATAGTTTAGTAAGTAATTTGAGTAACATTTTCAAAATTTGCCTTATATGTCGACCATAGACTGTTCTCGATTCTATAAAGGCAGCATCTGTATGGGCCATTAAAAAGCTCTCGCATTAGGTGATGCATGTCAGGAGCTAATGGCTCAAGTCACAACATAAGGGAAGTAAAAAAGGCTATGCTTGAAAGTCATTACGGACGGCAGAAGTATTGGACAATCCTACATATACACTAATAATAACTTACAAAATGAAATGTTTTTGTAACTTCACATCTAAGCATGTTGTAACTACATCACAGGAAGTAAACCAGACAACAGGCCTGCTTACAGAGTAGCATGGCCTGTATCAGTCCCCCAACCACACAGTAAACATGCCAAACACAGATATCCACATGTGACAGTGACCATATGGTGAGTTGTGGGCAGGCAGCACTCAGAAGGAGGCATTAGGTTTTGGGTCTGGTGGGACATAAGCCACTTGGGCCTAAAAGGATTAGGCGGCTGGGTTATTGCAGGGCACGCTCCTGCTGGTAGACATCTACATGAAAGCTGGCTGCGAGATGTCTGGACAAGCCCGGAAAATCCCACTACTCCTCCTTTTATTATTAAAGTTGCAAGATGTGAATAGTGATTTGGAATGTTTGCCTGCCATTAAGACTGCACAATTAATTCAGATTGAGACTCAGTCAGTCCTAATTGTCAATGATAAGCTTGGATTTAATTGAAAGGTTCACAGCCAATCCTCTGTCAGTAAAAGCATGAGATTCTGAGCGGAGTTCAGACTTTGGAGGACAAAATGTAACAACTTTTTGTGTTAAATGGCAATGATGAAACTGATACAGTATTATAAACTACTAAACATTTGTGTCAACATGTTACTTGACCTATTTATCCTTATTTTTGTCCACAGGTAGCTAAAAACCTATTCAACCTAGTACAGGTACATCATACAAATTGCCCAATCACTCACACTGAAGCAGACCAACAGGTTACAACCAAGTCAATCAATTTCAATCACTTTGAGCAATTTAGAACAACCAGTACTTTATCAAGATTCAAAATTGACTTGGAACACCTACTGATTAGTGACTTCATTATGTGACATGAAATGTAGTTGTCTTTCTTTCTACACAATTGTAAGTGATGTGGAACCTCATAGAGCCATCACTTCTGCTCTGTAGCCTGTGCCAAAATGATTACAAATGAACCAGATAGTTAAACCACTTCAAGCATTCAGCGAGAGACTATTTGTATTTGTGATAACTCGCACCAATATTCGCCAGGGTAAAGTGTTCTCAAATTGGATACACTTGCTGCATGTGAACAGCTTATCTGGAGAATACTCACGTTTAAGAAAGCGGTTCCGCACCCATTTATTCTGTTTGCGAGCGTAGCGTCTCGTAGCAATCTTCAAAGCCTCTATACCTACAAAAGAGCAAGCAATATTGGTTATTAATTATTCCACCCATATTAATTTTTGACTAAAGCTGATCTTCTGACCTTTCTTGCGTAGAGTGTCTTTTTCCTGTTGGGTGCAGCTCTCTGAAGCGATCAGGTAGTCATGGAACTCCTTAAAGCCAATGGACTGGAAAATCCCATGTTGATAGTCCTGACTGAGAGCACAGCAGAGGAAAAAGGAGGAGTTTTTTTCTTCTTCTTTCCATCTTCACTTTGCCATTTCTTTGAATCATTTCACCTCCATCTAAAGCTGCTCAGAACAGAAGACTATCACTGTGACCAGATGAGGCCCTTCGGGGACAGTAGCAGAATGACATTTTAAGAAGCGAGCAGTCCCATGGAAGTCCACAGAGTATGGACATTTATATGGAGTTAAGTGAGACGGTCAGTTAAACTGTTTGTAAATAACTCATTTTGATCCTTCTTTACCATCTAAGGAAGTTTCACAAGTAATGTGGGGGAGGTTTATTTGATTGTGAACTTTACGTTTGTACTGTTATACATAAACACTAATGATTTTAAAAAGGACTGTTTTACATAATATTTTATCTGGCTTGTAACCTTTAGCTGAGCATTAACAAGAATGTGGCAATACAAATGTAACTAGTAAACAGTTCACTTCACAATTCAAATTCAAAGGAAAAAAGTACAGTGGAACAACCTGATAAGCTGCTGGGTGATTACTGGTGAATAGATTTATCACACTAGGGTCGGAATACTTTTGAATTAACTAGTCTTTAGCATCTTAAAATCTCTGAAAATTCACTGGATGTGATGATACAATCCTGTGCTCTATTATGTTGTAGTTTTGTTTTTTGGTTATTTTTTTTAAGTGCGCTTTAAAAATCTGATTTAATAAAAAGCATATTAAATATTGACATACTGACCAATAAAAGTCCTGATGCCCAAAGCCCACTACATTTACAGTTAAAATGAATCCGCCTAAAACAGGAGAGACTGAAATGTGAGAAGAGCCGAAGAGCACAGGAAATGTCGAGTCAATGGAGGGCACCGAGACAGAGTGTTTGACCTTGATGTCTAGCCACAGCAGCCGAGAGGAGAGCGGGCTGCACTGAGGAGATGGGGGTTTGAGCTGACCAGATTGCCCGGTGTGAAACAGTGGCAGAGAAATAGGAGGAAGATGCGGAGGAGGTTGTGGTCTGCTGAGGCGAGCTAAGGTGATGGGAGGAGACTGGAAGGTTTTATGAACCGTTTTTACACTCACGTGGGGATACTATTGCACAACTGTAACATAAAGTATAACAAAATACAATAAATTCTTTGTTTCTCTTATGTAGCATTTAGCGCTTCATGGTTCATTGCAATCACAGTCTACAGTTATTTAGACTTTATCAATGTAATGTCTCTGTAAAGAATTAAAGATGTCCACTACACTGACTAAACATTGATTTCAATTAAATAACAAATCAATTAAATAACAAATCTAATTGCAATCACAATTCATTCCAAGTAGTCTTATTTATATGATGATTTTTACATTCATTGTAGTGCATCTACAGCACCGAGGAGACAACATTCACAATGTAAAAATAAAAGAAGAAAATTACCTTACATTATATTTTGTTCTTATTCTTGCAATAACACTGAAAGAGGTTGTGGAAGTTTAATCAAAGAAATGTACACTAGTGCTCACAGGAGCAGCTCCCGGTGCTCACCTTTGGAACGCCTTTGAACAGAGGTCATTCCTCCACATCTGCACCAAGCTTTGGAATGATGCCTCTATTTGAGGACAAGTAGCTCTAATGTCTATTTAAAAAAAAGGAATGCAGAATGCGGAACCTGCGAGAACTCAGTCAGCCCTGATTAAATGCATTTTCATCTTTTTCTTGTATAAAAAATAAAATGGAACGAATGAATCTCTGGACATCTTTAATTCTTTACAGAGACATTACATTGATAAAGTCTCTTCCTGTGGATCCATATCAGCAAACAACAATGGACTGTAAAGATGATGTGGGGAAATGTCAGTGATACTCTCATTACTGTACTGACGCACTAACACAATTACCAAATCAATCTCTAACACAATTATGTATTTAAACAAACAGATTGACTTGATCCAGACAACAATGTATAGTGCAAAGAGGGGGACATTCCTGTGGCTGAGACGAGCCAGGTGCTGCTAGTACTAATGTTTTAAATCTGGCCAATCAACATTCATTTTTATGAACACCTAAAGAAATATGTCTCTCACTTGTATTACAGCCACAACACTGTCATCTTTGTCTAAAAAACAAAAAGCACAGTCTGACCTGTCTCAGTTAATAGCCTAGTTAGACAGACAACGGGGGGAGTTACTCTGAGTATGGACAGCGTGTCTGGGACATTGCTTCAGATAGTGGGTGGGAAGATGATCTCAATCTTAGAACACTGAGACCTTTGCCAGACCATTAATAGAGACAAAATGCGTGTTGAAAATATCTATACCTATCTAAAGGGCCTGTACCTGATTTTTACAGTTTTGAAACGGGAAAAACAGAACTAGACCATGTTCCTGTTTTTTTGCATGTAATAAAGTAAAATCTGTGTGGCTTCTGCACAGATATATTGTAAAAGCATCTATAAGGGTGAAAATGAGATCACAACTTTTACTCCGCATCTATTTATGGAGCCTTTTATCTGACGCAAGAAACAGGAAGTGCGCCATTAGCATGCTAATGTTTGTTAGCTTTGCCCGTGACGGTCCATGACATTCTGGGCTCAGAAACTCGTGAAAAGTGCTTATTAACTTGTCACAGTGAATATTTAGGATGCTGGGACTGCATTACGAAAGTGAGCAATACATTTTACTGCTGTAAAGAGTTGAACATAAACTAGGTCTGTTTTCAACCTTTCAAAACAGTCAAAATCAGGTACAGGGCCTTTAAGGGAACAAAAGCATAAAAAGGTGTATGAACTTTGTATGAAATTTTAAAGCAATTGATTGTATTTTCCGTATACAATTTAATACAGGCAAATTAATTTAATTTAAATTCAATTAATTTAAATTAATTTAAAAACATGTGAACATGTTTGGAAGGCTGGTCTATACTTGCTGGTTACCTCTCATCCTGGATTTTATTTTGATTGTAGTGAACATGGAAGTCTTTTAGCTCATCGATCAGTCCTGCAGCTAGCATCTCATCCACCCGAGTGTCCAAGCGTTTGTCAAGAGCTGGAGATTAAACCAGTTGAAAGATTTTTCATACAACATTGTTAATGTTAAATGTTTGAATAGAAAAAAACAAATGATGCAATAAATTTGAAGCCTGTTATTTTACCTTCCATATCAGAATGAAGCCAGAAGATGCAGGGGTCTGGGTATCGCAGTGGTCCACCAAGGCCTCCTCCACCCTCCTGCTTCCTCTGCTCCTCCAGCCACACACTATGGGCTATGCCCGTCTCTTGGTGGATCTGCAGACTCCTGGAGAAAAATCAGAGAAGCAGTGGATTACAGTTTTGGAAGTTCAATGCAGATTCCTTTTTTATTTTTTTTTTATTTCCTCAGACACATGTCTTCGAATCGACCAAAACAATTCACTCTTTAAGTCTTACTATATCTTGGGACATCTGTATATTTGCAGTGATCCATCTAGAGCAAGTATTTTTACTGATTACTCATAGTAATATTGAAACTAAAATAAAGTATCTGAAGTCAACAAAAAACAAAGCCAACCTCAGGGAGGGGTATAATCATTGGAGCGTTCTGCTTCAATTAAAATGAACAGAAGCTCAACTCTAATGTAATCTCAGGTCAAAGCCAGTGCTGCAACAGCGTTAAGGCAGATCATTAGATCGTTACAACACCATCAACCATGTATAAATAATAGGATATGAGTCACAGTTCTCTCAGCTTACATGACCTGTGCCAAATTTCGACAAAACAAACTTTTATACATTGATTTTCAAATCTCAGCTTTTGAGCATGCTTGGCTGCACCTAAATGTTATAAGGAAAAGATGATTCCCGACGTCTCCTGTCAGACGGAAGAACAGGGTAACCTAACCTGCTCACTCCGTGGGCTGAAACTCATCAGCTCAGTGACTGTGAGAAAGTGTGGCTGGAAGCAGGAAGCAAAAAGGACAACTGCTAATGTGTAGTTTCTTTTGGTAGGAGGTTGGTAAACGCAATAATAAGCATATAAGAACTACAAAACAAAAGTACTCCCAAACCATTGGATTCTAAGATTTAGATCAAATACATTTTTAAAAAAGGACAATTTATTTAAAAAAAAATTCAAATCTAATGATAACGATGATAATAATAATAATACAACAACTCAATTGAAAAGATAATGGTCCGAACTAACACCAATTGTTTACCTTGCAACCTTGCGTTTGTCATTGGGGTGCAACATGGCAGCCATTGTGGGGTCTACCTCCATCAGTTGTTTATGTAACTCAGCTCCTCCCCGTTTTTCCAGTTCCAGTTTCCTGTTGGGCACTGTGTCTTCGCCATCACCACAGTCTTCATTGTCCTGCAGGGAGGTAAATTCGATAACAACTTTGAGAAAGGAACAAGGAAATCACCTTATGCCCATTAAGCTGTTTGGTCCTTCTGACTCACCCCTGTATCCAGCAGCACTCTCCACAGCAGAGACTCGATATAATAGTTTGTTCCTCCCACAACAATCGGCAGCTTGTTCCTACTGTGCATATCCTCAATGTTGACGTACAAGTTAAGGCAAATCTCCTGTATTGGTTTGCTGATCATTTTTACAAGATGTGAAACTCAAGATGAAATCTCAATCATTGTTGCCATATAAGCTTTGGATTGCACCCAAACCATAACATACTGATGATTAGAGCTTAATATAGAATACAAAGTAGAAAATAGATGTTGACTGTGCACAAATGACTGAGTGAACACAGAATGCTGCCAATCAAAGGTAAAAGCCTTAGCTACTCAATAAACAAGAATAGTAGTGCAGTTATAAATAGGGAATGACTAGCAGTGCAGTACAAAGACCAATCTCAGCACATGTTAAAGTTTAAGTTGTTTTTTTTGCTTGTTGTCTTTTTATAGTTGGTATGGTTTATTCTATGTCAGTGGGAAATAACATACTGTTCATGACACACTTGTAGAATTATGCAGAAGCAGGGTCTGTTTATTGTAATTTTAGCTGTTAGTGCTTTTGCCCCTTAGCTTTGAATCAGCAAACAGTTTGAGTGTAACTAACATTTTAGATCTTCCATAGTTTCTACAACAAACTTGTCATTTGTTATCCGAAAAAGGATGAACTAAAGGGAAAATTTAGTTCTCATCTGGAGAGTAGGAAACTGAATATCTGATGGATGTATTCTTCAGAACTACAATGTGCTAATTAAATATGCGCTATATAGAATGAATGCGCTTAACAGTATGTAATCATATTGCTTTTACGTAATCAGTTGGCTTTCATTCCAACATTTCTAAGAACAGATCAAAAATCCCATGCTCTCTTGTCGCAGTTCTTGCACTCTCCGCCTCCCCCTGTATGCTGCCGCCGTCTCTCTTTCAGGGATAATTAAATAAGCACTCTTACAAGATCAAGGCAATTGCCACCAGTCACACTCCCTCCTCTCTCTCTCCCGCTCTCCCACATAGACACAACACTGGCTGCTGCATCACTGTTTCTGCATCAGTGGAAGGTGCGGGAGGTTGAAGCCAGAGGAGGAAAAAAAAAGTGTTTTACAGAGAGAGCGCTGACTACAGAGGAGGGAGTTCTTGGGAATAGCCGCCGTTGCTGAGTGAGCGATTGATAGCTGATGATGCGTCATTATGTCCGTCACTTGCGCCTTAAGAGGGCATCTCCTTCTCTTTCGTCCCTCCCTCTTTTTCACTGATTTACAGATTGACTTTGCTAATCTGTATTCATCACTCCATTCCTCTCTTCCCACCATGCAGCAGTAAACTATTCTTGGAGCTTTCCCGCATCCCTGCGTAGCGCCGCTATGCATGTGTGTACATGTACGTGGCAGATCTATTAATACCATCTCCAGTTATCGCCTCCTCTAGCCCACATCTGTGTGACAGCCGGTGTCTGCAGGAGAATGGGACATCGAGCGAATACTGGGAGTGGCGAGTTGCCTCAGATGTGGACCGTTTTTTTTTTAGATATCATCCCAAGTGATCTCTCTTTTTTTACCGCAACATCTGTAGTGGCAATGACCAAACAAGGACATCGCATAAACACAACTTCAGAAACCAGGCAATTAATAACTGTCAGATCTAATACAAGTAGTTGGCACCCCGTAGGTCTTTCACTCGGTAAATAAGTCAATGGTGTCTTAGTCGACCAAAATTTGTATTAGCCGGCTAATTATTTTATTAGTATTATAAGGATTCAGGAGTGAACCTTTATGTTGCCTATTTTTATATAAATGCATAATTTGGTCAGCTCATATAGATACTTCATAGTAGAGATATACACTCTATTAAAAACAAAGTATATTGTCACAATTGTTGTTTTGGAGGTATGCAAAATTAGAATATCGAATGTAAGGTATTAAAACTGTTTAAAATTACCTAAAAAGAGACAGTGATGTCAAGTATAATATAACAAACAAGGCTATAAAGTGACATTTCTGCCGTTTTGTGGTTAATTTTATGGTCCATGCATGTTTTGTGCGTTACTTGAACCTGAACGAAGACAGGAAAATGTTGGCACATTCCTGATACATTAAAAATTGTCCTCCACCTCATAGCTTTGAGATCGTTAAACACCATGTCCTTTTCAGTTGATTGATAAATACACAAAATATGTCTTTAGTCTCTCTACAATTTCTTTAGTCAACTATAGCCCTGCAAAGTGTAATTGGTATTAACAGGAAAAAGGATATAAGAGTCAGAGCTTTGTTTCGGAAGTCCACAACGGTATAGGTGCTCACTAACGGATCCACGAAGCTGATCATGTGATGTCTGCACTGTGCACGTTCCTCCGCTGTCACCTTGTTAGTGATGATGTCTAGACCGTGGTACACCTGGAAGAGACACATTGAGCTATAAACGATATTTGCCACCTTAAAAGACATTTTATTTCTTTTATTAAAAGTACCACTTGGGAAAAACGCCACAAATATTTGAAAAAATTAACAGACCAAATTGCTATCTTCATGAATAATCATTGAATTAAACACAAAACAAAAAAAAATCTAAACTTAATTTACCACAACACCTTTTAGGTTTGGAAAAAACAGACACAGATAGTTAAAAAGTACTTTTGCCTCATGATATTGAAAGAGACAAGTTCCAGTGTGTAGACGTAATGTTCCTATAACCTTCCAAGAAAACAGACACGCTGAAAGATAAAAGTTCACTGTGTGAAATATACTGTAACTGTAGGAGTATGTGCATATCAATATCAGAGCCACAGTTGGACCAGAAGTGTCGGGTCCACACCGTGTGAAGCACTAGTCTAACACAGCCCTTCTGTCAGTTTTACATAATGCAGTGGAGGGGCTCTCTGTAGGAATGTGACAGCTGGGTGTCAGAATCTGTCATGGCCTTGTGTGTCCGGCTGAGCAGCGCCTTCTATGGACTACCAGATATCTAACAAAAACTCATAACTTTTAACCACTCCTGCCCGGACAGCCCAGAGAGAAATATTAGATCAGAGTGTAGCCAGTTGTTGGTGTACACAGACCACAAGACCACAAAACATATAGAGAACACGTACAAGTTAGGGCTGTACTCAAAATGTCAATACAGCAATCTATTGTGACAGACTTCTTGGCAATATCAATACAGAGATACATATTGTGATACTTAAAACAAAAATTTGTATCAGGATACGTAGCGTATCAGATCCGTATTGTATTGAGAGGTTCTTAGCAATACACAGCCCTTGTATACACTGGGTTGCAATCACACTATATATTTTTTTAATTTATTCATTAAGAATAATTGAAAGCGACTTTCAATATTAATTTCTGGAGCATAAACAAGACGGACCTTAAATAACTGTTCTTTAACTCTGCTCCAAACCACATGCTTTTATTGTCAGAGGATTGGGCTGTTGACCTCTCAATTAGAAATGACAGAATCTGGATTAAAATTTGATTAATTGCACAACTCCATTCCCATCATAGTTGCATGTACAACTGATCTCAAACTTTGTGGCAAACCAAAAGTGGTGAACGGGCCAGGCAGAGCAACTCAGTGGATGAATTATTTAAGCCCTCTCTGCACGATACCAGCCCAAGCAGGGAAAGAACGCGAAAGACGCTGAAAAAGAAGTTCATAAGAAAAAGGTTTTTAAAATACAGTGGGTGATAAGTAGTAATGAGATGACAAAAGAGCAGTGTGTTCTTGTTACAGAACAGGATGGTCCCTGACAAACTGACACATTTTTTCTGCTACCCCCTTTTACTGTCATTTTCCACAGACACTTTAAAGAGGCTGAGATGACAGGTAGCAGTAGGACAGCAGGATCAGAGTGAGAAAACAGTCAAAAGCCATTTTACATCACGTCAATTGTATGCTTCCTCCATGTGAAAAGTCATACAAAACTATGGCTATGTTAAATTTATGTAACAAATGGCAATAACAAAGTTGTGTAACAAATAAAAAATAAAAAATAAACTGACCAATCTGAACCATCTACAGTATCAGAATCATAACATTGATTGGAAGAGGTTAGAGACTGGAGTTGGGACTGAACCTACTGCACCCTCTCATGTATGTCATCAAAAAAGTTCTTTACAAGCAGTTTTCTTCCTGAGCATCAACATAACCTTAAAGAGTACTATGTAATTTTTCTGGTGGGAGGTCCTCCATCTGCCTGTCTCAATGAAGATTCTTGAAAAAGGTACTTGACTGAAAACCACAGCAAAAGTAGTTTGAATAAGTGAACTTGTGTTTAATGTTTAAAGTGCTCCATGGCCTGTTCTCTCCTCCCTTTTTACGGTTTGTAAATGTAAAATCTGCTGCTGTTCCAAACACAAGAAGTACAGTCAAAGGTGCATAACTGTGTTGCACCGCTGAAGAGAAGTGCATTTGGACAGTCTGGTGGGAAAGAGTAGTTCTGAAGGAGTTCGCAGATTCATAATGGACATTGGAATTGTCATATGGGTCATTTATAAAACTCTGAGATGACAGGGGACGTTCTCAGCGCTGAACTTGTGACTGTGCGTGCGCCAGTCCCACTAAACATGCGAGTTACCCTCGTCTTGTACAAGATCGCTAGCCGTGCAGAATACAGAATTGTTGCTATCTAGTTCGGGGTCCAGAAGTAAAGTTATAAAGTTTATGAGTGTTTTCTGTAATGGCAAGATGACCACAGTAATACACTAGCTGATTAAGTCAGGTTTTAGGTGAACATATGTCCAGGGCCACATGGTACAGCTACAGAAATGGTACACATTGTCCCTAAATAGTGCTTTCCATAGAATGTCCCACGGTAAGGCTATAAATGTGTCTATCTAGCTAGCTTATTTTTTTCATTATACATGTTTTTTATAATCAAAAATACCTTGAAAAACACGCATTTTTTCTATGAGCCTCTCCACAGATCTCACCTGTAATTTCAGGGAATTGAAAAGTTTTCAGGTAAAGCAATAGCTTCATGCGGGTGGCAGACTCTCCACCACAAAAGTTACATGATGCACCGTTAAACAAAAAAAGAACTGGCATGATATAATAATCAAGGAGCAAACCTCTCAAGATGAGGTGGGCTCACTTTTTCTTAATTTATTCCTTTTTGCCCAAAATGGAACTATCAAGCTGCTGGGTATGTTAAAGATTTAAAGAAAGCTGTAACTCTCTTATTTCCAGTCAAACCCATTCTTGGATGAATCAGGATCAAGTACTCCAAATCCACAAATAGAGAAAGGAGCTTCAGCTTTTAAAGAGAAACAGTCGAAACCCAGAGAATTTCATTGGACGTGTGTTATATTTTCTACTTGTGGTGTTTGAAAAGCTTCTTCAACTCAGATACCTCATTGAATAGCGGTGTTGTTCCTAACTGGGGACAATTTCAGATTTGTGGGTATGATAATGTTTTCCACTGAAGTCTATACTGTGGGTTCAGCTGCCTCCTCTCTCTTCTGAGTGAAAGTGGATGTGAATGGATGTCCGTGCACAGCTTGGGTGCGAGTCCAGAGCGTGTGTGCGCGCCTGTGTGTGTGGGGACAATGAGCACAGTGTTGGGGCTCCATGGAGCCTGCAGCCGGCCGGCCTGGCCCAGCCTTATGCCCTGCACGAGACAGCTGTTCCTCTGCCACATAAATAAAGAGGAGCCACGGCCCAAATAAAGAGAGGGCAGCAGAGGGAAAATAGAGATAGAACAAACACATTCATTCACAGAAAAAAGAAACAGTGGACAAAGGCAAAGACCAAAGACATATGAGGTGACATTTATTAATTTGGCGCTATTAAAATAGTGCCTAAAAGGCTCTTTAGACAAAAATTTCACATTTTCACATTGTGTCAAGAAAATACATTTCAAACACAGAACAGCTTATAATGTTCAAGACCATTCTGAAAACAATTCAGGACAGGTCAAATTTTTTTGTGTAAAAAGTGAATTTTTCAGTACCGATCGACATAAGTTTCTATACCATAATGATGTAGTATAGATAGTACATAGACATAGATAGTAGATGTGTATTTCAGTGGCACAATTTCTTATTAAATTCTATTAATAAAAAAGCCATAAAAAAGGTAACAATACTGCTGTTAGACTGAGTTAGAGCTCCTACTTAAATGACTCTCTACTGTGAGTCTGATTAAAAAAAATAGTACACTGATATTAAAAAACACCACTAATCATAAGAAAACTGATACTATATTGTCAATTGTTTATTACGTCTATGTGGCTCATACTAGGTGTAGCTCATGCATTTTTGCTTTCCTTTTTCTCCTCATCAACCTGAATTACGGTCTCACTTACACTCAACTGAATGCAACCAAAATGCGTTCTCCTCTTTTCATCTTGTTTATTCTGAGCCCCGAAGGCTCCATCTTTCAACAAATGCATCCTTCCATCTTCCTCTCCTCTCTCTGTGGGGAACGGCCCAGTAATGCCAGACTAATAAATCATTCATGGCACTGTTCCCCGCCTCCTCCTGCTCTCCTCCGCCCTCCTCTTTATCACCGCTTTACAGTAGCGCAGGGTTGCACTGAAAAATATAAATAATAAAGAAATATTCAACTTGTGGTTTGGGCGCTTGATGAGGGAAATGACAAGGATCTGAAATGTGATGATGTGGGAAGATGGCAGCGGGGGTCCACGTGGCCACACACACAGATACGTCAAACCCAGACAGGTCAGAGTCACAGCAGACGCACAGACAGAGAGTGAGACAGAGAAAGAATAGAGTGAGGAAAGAAAAGGAGAGAGGAACTGCCGCGCACATCCTGCCCAGTGTGGGTAGTGTTGAGGACGACTATTAACATTTTGTGAGAATCAAATGACGCTGGGAAATTTGTGAGAACTAAACCAAGAAAAAACAAGACGGTAAGTAATTAGTAAAAACATCAATACCAGGTCACAATAGGTCACAATCCAGCATATACTGCAGACTAAATTATGAGCAAATATGTTAGTTACAATTTCATAATGAAGATTTTGATGAAAGACTGCTTTGGACACAACACAGCCAATCAAGCTGCTCCAGCTCATTCTCACATGAAACACAAAATGGCAAAGTCTGATTAATGATCCCTTTTGTCACTTTTGGACACTTTCATGCTGCTCCTTTCAGACAAAGGTCACCAGTCACCAATAAGTTCACTGGTCTGAGAGACCACACTCATACACCACAACAACAGAGAATGTTTGCAAATGATCTGTTAAACCGCCCCTGGAGACCTGAGGGCACTGCCCCACTACCCACAACACAATCTGCCCGTCCGAACCACCAGCAGCAGGGTGACAAAGGGTCAGTGATGTATTACACCATATTTACCTCTCATTTCTGAGCAGGTCTTCCAGTTCTGACAGTGTTCTGGCTGGCCAAAGATTTTTACACAGACATTTACCAATCCAAGTGATTTATTTTTTTTTGCAAAATGTGACAAAAAACTCTTTTTGTGACACGATCAGAGGAAGTTTTGATAGGGGAGCTCTAGGACCCCTGCCGTTTGGGAGGCCTTCCAGATGAGCCTCTAATACACAGACAGTGACAGTACAGATACTGTGTGCCATGGATAGCCTGTTCATTTAATGAGAGAATAATATCCCCAGCATGTCCAATGAACTATGGGTTGAGGCCTTGGGCCCAGGACAGGAGGGGTGAGAACCACACAATAGGAGTGTTAGGGAGTGTGGGAACCAATTCTCTGTGGGACAATAGACACTTCCCAGTGGCCACAGAGTGCCATTCACTCTCAGCTGCTGGGCCAGAGCAGCACGCCTTAGAGTTAGACTATATACCAGCTCAGCACAATGTAGCTTTCTCCCAAACAAGCCCAGACTGTTTCTTATCCCAAAGACAACACAGCACTAGCTTGTGGACTGCGGCATTCACAGTGCTCCTGCTTAAACTGTAGCCTGTTAGCTTGTCTCCCTTGTTTCCCAGTCACACACCAGCAGGAGCCTAACAGGGCCACTGATTGTGGAGAGGCCGGCTCTGTTGGAAACTAGGCCACTGTTTCTTACCACAAGAGCTGGGAGCTGTTGAGATATTCAAGGCAGAAATGATTAGAGTAACCTAGTTTACTCACTAGCAGGGACTGCAAGAGGAACAGCTACTCAAGGACACAGCAAGCCTGAGGGAAGTGAGGTAAGACAATGGGTATACCTAACTGGCTATAAAGCTGTATACAATCTTGTGACCATTAAACAAGTCACCATTGTCCATGTGGATGTAGGCCAACCTGACAATCTCACATTCCAAATAAGGCTGACCATAGTGCAAGTGCAACAACAGTCAAAACTATTAGGCAAGGACAAAAAACACCAATATCCATGGGTTTAAGAGTGATGAAAACTTTCGACATGCAACTAACAATTCAAAACAAAATATTACACTTTTGAATGGTGAAATGTCCTCAAAATATCACCTATAAACAGGAAGTTGAATTAATAATAGGTATGGACTGGTGATCATCATCACCACCAAAGAATTATGACCTTCATAACATTTTGTTTTCCTATTGTCAAATTTGTCTAAACAGTCAAAACAACATTTTCAAGGAAGCTTTCAGTGTCTTCTATTTTGATACAATGAGAAGTCCACAATTTGCTCCAGCAACACAATGATATAACTGGTCGGATAAGCTAGTAGCTGCTACTAAATAAAGATTCCAAGTGATAAAATGAAAAAATGTATCAAAGCAAGTTTGATTCAGACTTTTAACCAGCACAATCTTAACAAACTCATCACATCCTTTTTTTTTGGTTTGGTTTTTTTGTGTGCAAAACCAGCAGAACCAACTAATTTAATTTAAACAGACTACAGGGTAGTGCTCTCCTCTTTATAGACCACAACGTGCTTTCACATTTGTCCGACCATTAATCGGGTTTGGTCCTGTCCTGATGGGCGCACCAGACGGAGCCTGTTCTGACCGCGTGTCCTACCTGCATGGAGTCGGCGCTGATGATCTCTCCCTTGAGTCGCTGGCCCAGCTCAATGGCCAGCTTGGACTTCCCTGTTCCAGTGGCTCCCAGAATCACAACCAACGACGGTCTCATTGCTCTCAAAGAGCTCTGCACGCAGATAGAGGACGCCGCCATGCTGCTGCTGCTTCCGCATTGTACCAGCTGACTGCATGGCGCATGCGCAAAAGACCCAAAGATGAGAAGCGAATACAGTTGCCTAGCAACAACAAGGAGTTACTCTGGTAACGCTGATTGACAGGGCATGATGTCTTGCTCATGTCATTTCGTAAGAAAATTTTGATTTGAAGATGTTACCAAAAAGCCTTTGCTCTCAGAATATGATTTAAAATGGCAATAGGCTACAGTATATAATACGATAATACTTTCACATGTGGTGAAAAATGTGAACAAATAAATTACAATGGGCACTAATGATGGATCCTATTGTTTCTATGGAAACACTTATAGCTCTTCAGCACCTGAAGATGCTAGTTACCATGGTAAAGATGCCATCATGTGTTGCCGGGGAGACTCCTCAGGTGAATGGTGAATGTGGTGCGCGAATGTTTACTCATACAGGTTGTTGGGCTACTACCACTCTCTCATTCAGCTTGAATTGCTCTAGCACTCATAATTGTTTCATAATGTCATAATGCAAACAGAAAAGGGGCAGCATTTTGACGTCAACAATGAAATTTTATTAATTTTCCAACTCTTTATATAGAGGCAATGAGGTACAGAAAAAAAAGTGCTGAAACAAGGCTCCGAACATCACTATAGATTACTCAAAAGTAAGCATATGTTCACTGCTACAATGACAGAGCCAAGAGCAGAACAAGTCAAAACAAAACACACAATGGACCACCGCTGAGGGTCCACCTTTATATATATATATATATATATATATATATATATATATAAAATACACAACAAAATAATAGTAACAATCGAGCTGATGATAGTTTGTGCCGTTAATTAGAACGTATTGTCATTGAAGTGGCCCTCTATGAGTGATTTCATTTACATTTGTCATCACAAGCTACCTGGGGTTTCCTGAGAATGAGCAGTGGCCTACTCTGCTATCATTGGTACAGTACTAGTCTGAGGACTACAGTGTTATATGTCACATGGCTTGAACACAATAGAGCAGTTGTAAAGGTCACTAGGGCTACACTTGGCCAAAAGTTTAATCGCTAGATCCTCTTTCCCTGCGCCCTGCCCATAAGTGCTACAGCTAAAGGGATTCTATTCTTCACACATAGAGGGCCAGACGATGCACGCTAATTTTGCGGCATAAAAACCACACAAATCCCTGGCAGCTACAAGAACAAAACAGTCGTTAGCTCACACGGTCAGAACACAGCTCTGTAGGAAAATATATAGTATAAAAGTTTTAGTCAGCTTACAGAGAAAAAAAAGTAGGCTTTGCAAAAGAATGTGACAAAGTGGCTAGTGTGATCAATGTTCATTGAGTGTTTTATTTGACTTTTTCATATTTCTTTTATTAACAAAAATATATAAGCTTTTGAGTTTTCTTTGAAATGCCAGCAAGCTTGGCCCCGATTCAGGACACGGGGGCCAACCACAAACTATAAATGAGTTTTGACAGCTTTGCTTTGGGCAAAAAGGGGCTGTACAATAACGGGACTATATACATAACATCCAACTGGATAGTTTAGATACATGAAAGGCTTCTAGGCATTTACACCAATGCTACCACAAAAAGAAAGTAAGATCAAAATGATGTACACGGGTTCATTTATATGCACATTGTGAAATCTTGTGCATAAAACAATTTCCAATTTTCTTTTTGTTTAATAAGCCAATAAATATTTTTGGCTGATTTCCATGGCACAATTAAAATAAAGAAAATGTTCAGAGTTTTGCATTAAATCAGATTTGCCTACATGGCAATAAATATCAGAATGGTGCTACAAACAGACTGTTTCTGCAGGCATGGTGCTGCTATGAGGACATCCCACATGCAAAAACAATACACTTCAGTTTCAACAGAACAGACAGGCACAGCCATTTTACAAAAGGTGCAGAGATTACCATCACATTCTTGTAACATTGAATAATAAAAAAAAGAAAAGAAAAAAAAAAAAAAGTCCTTCTATGACGTCACTTTACTTGAATGTTAAATAGATAACCATTAAGAAAGAAACAGAATCCCAGAAAATACTGAGTACAAAGACAGAAAGTAACTTTTTTACCACAAGCACCAAGTGCGGTCCCCAGGGGTCTAAATTTTTAAGGGAATTTTCAGGCCCATGAAGTCCCCATCATGAGAGTAGGGATAAACTAGAGCTAAAAGCCTGAGAAGATGTTTAGTACAATCATACTGTCCAAATGTTAAATAGTTGATGCCCACTGGAAACAACTGTTGTGAAAGTGTAATGCATATAATGATAAAATTGTAATGTATATCATGTAGTTAATGTCAAACATAGAAACTAAATTGGCATTTGTAAACTAAAGACGTTGGACCAGACCATGCAGTACTGAAACGGCATTCTTGTAGCAATATTTCAGCTTTAAGTTGTACAAAATCTACTAGGGGACTTAAGTTTAACAAAGCTTGATTAAGAACCATGGACATGATCCGCCCACACTTTCAGTCCCTGGCTTGCTATATAACTGGCTCATGGCCTTGTCAATCACTCAGAAGCTAAATGTGCAAACCACAAAATCAAAAACAACCCACCCGCACCATTCCAACGTGATCAACCCAAAGTGAAAATAAATGTCTTTGACTGAAGTGTGCGTATCGTGTGTGTGACAGTCTGGGGTTCAGGAGCGCTTCAGCTGGGCCAGTCGGTGCAGGAGTTGGAGCCGCTTGGCTTTCAACTGCTTCCTCTCCGCAGTCTTCTGCTTCTCGCTGGCATGCAGCTGCTGGAGGTATTCTGTGGCCCGCGTCAGGATGGCCACCTTGGGGGTTTTGGGGCAATCTGCTAATCCCGGTATCTCATCCCGCAACGAGAGGAAACGGGAGCGCAGGTCATTCCTTCGCTTGCGCTCCAGGAAGTTGTGTGCTTTGCGTTTGTCCGTGTCCTCACAATCAGATGACTGGGGGCTGGAAAGGTGGGACAGGGAGAGGTGCTTTACAGGTGAGTTCTCGGAGGATGACGAAGGGGAAGAGGGGGAGGTGGAGGAGGTAGGGGAAGAGGCGCTGAAGTCAGGAGACTCCGACCTGACTGTGCCTGAGGTCACATGACACTTTCTACTGTCCAAGTTAATGGGGGTGTGGCCGTGCTGAGGCTGCTGTTGAGAGTTCAGAGCTCCACAAACACCAGTCTCCTGTCTGAGCCTCTTCCTGAGGGGCTCAGGAGCAGGGGGCACAGTGTCCGGGGAGGGAGCAGCGTAGTTGTGCTGCTGCTGATGAATGGAGATGTGGAACCGCTTCATGCTAGGGTCCAGTGGGTCTGCTCGCACTGTTATAGTCACAGGTTTTCTGCTGTTCATCAGTCGACGAGGCTTTCGCTGCTGCTTGTGCTCCACTGTAACCACGTCAATCTCCTCTTCATCCTCTTCTTTGTCATTTTCATCATCTAAAAACGTAACACAACAGAAAAGCAAACAGAGTCAAATTATGTCACAAGGGAATAAAAACAATTTATTTCTAGTCAGATCAATTTTGAGAAGTTGTTTTCATTAGCTAATAGTTTATCATTATAACTTAACCTTGAGGCTCTTTAAACACCCTTTGAAGAGTCAAAAAAAAAAACAAAAAAAGGGAGAACACAAATGACGTGCATTGACTAACCAAGTCAAGCCATCACTATGGATACAGCAACCATAGCCCCCAGCTCAAAACATAAAACTTCATCATCGCTGTACTTTGTCTGAAATTCAAACTGTGTGTGGAATTCACATGACAAGCCATGAGAAACTGTTTCAATGTGGACAAGTGAAACTAAACTCACATTTTACAATATCCACATACCAAATTAAATTACAAAATGCCATTTGTCAATTTGTCAAATAAGTAAAGCTTAATACAACCATAACTTTTGTGTCTACAGATTTAGAACAAAGGATGACCATTAACATCACATGCAAAAAAGTGCAAAAGTGCAACTTTGAGTTCACCATAGCCATTGTCCTATGTGCTCATTTTATCACCATTAAAAAAACACACCTAATTTTCTAAAACTGTGAAATACTGTGTTCAAAGCTTTGCGCAAACCCATGCAGCCCCCTAAATGGCTAATCCCGGTCTATTCACATCCCGAGCTGGCTGGGGACAAATCCACCCACTGACACAATTGGCGCTGCAAGCCTGTTGAGCGCAGGAATGCAGCAACAAGTTTCCCTTTGTAACATTCCACACACCATTATGCATGGCCCAACATCACATGATAGCCTACATACCAGATCCAATCATATGGTATTGAAAAAGTAGGTCTCAAGGTGACAGAAATATTCCAAAGTTCAAAAAGCCTGGTTTTCTTTCTTTGCCCTTCAACAGATTAAATCAAGTTGCCGGGAAGTGGGCTCTGATTGAATTTATGTCAGATCAGAGGCGCTGACTGGTGGGAAGGAGGATATTGTTATCATAAGTCCGACTGGAGGAGCATGGGAGAGCAGCTGGGCCGCTGGAGTCATGCCAAGCAGCAGATGTTTGAATGGGCGTGTCACTCTGGGAGCTTCAAGCATGTGTTGCATGCACCAAGGTAACGCAATGCAGTAATCATGTGCCAGCCCATAACATGGACACAAGTCAATAAAATACAAGAGGATTAAGTTTAGAAAGTCAATGATCTGTGAAGTAGGACAGTCAGCAGTTATATTTTAAAGTGATTTTGAGATTTAGTGGTAAAGAAATAACTCAAACAGATTTAATCTTAATAAAATCAATAATATACTGCCTGCATGTTTTAGATTTGGTTCTTAACTATGAGACAAAGCATTTAAAAACAACAGGTTTCTAACTATTTTCACATGGGAAAGAGAAATTTACAAATTATTGGCAGATTGCTTTTTTATTTAGCATATGTAACTTTCTCACAACTCTATTCACGCTCTACAGTTAAAAATGAGAGATGAGATTTTTTGAATGACCCACTGACCTGAAGACTCTGAATGTGACTCGGATCCGGATGACACTTGCTTTTTACTGACTCCACCCAGGGGGAAAGCGAACACAGCTCCAGGGTCAACACAGTCCGTAGCCAGACCATTGAGTGAGGGTGCGTCCATAGACCCGCATTGACTGACTTTACCTACAGGAGATGGTGCCACAACGGGTGCTCCAGCCAGTTTGGCCTGCCGCTCGCTCGCCACAACCCTCTCCAGATGCTGTCCTGCTGAGAAGCCACTCCACATGCAGTCTTGGATGATGATAGAGCTCAGGTTCCCAAAAGACTCAGTAGAGGTGGTCACTCTGCAAGGCGTGTCCTGCTGCTCGTCCTCCTGTCCCAAAAACTGAGAGACCCATTCCAGTTTGTCGCCCAGAGATGGGTAAAGCATCCCAACCTTAGCCGACCCCTCCACTGCTCTTATGGGAGACATGGGTGGGGTGGGTACCAGTTCGAATTTCTTCCATATGTCCTCACTGGGGGCGGTGGACTTGAAGAAATCCTCATCCGGGTCGTGGTCATCGTAGAAGTAGTGCTGGTAGTGGTCCAGGTGATCCATGTCCCAGTGGTCATAGCGGGGTGCGGTGGAGTTGATGCCCGGCATGAGGGAGTCTGAGGCAGGCAGACAGGGGGGGTCACTCCCTGTTCCTGAAGTCTGCAAACATTACCACATAAGAATCCAATTAAGATCCATGAATTGAGGATTGAATGGAAAGATCTATCCATTCAACTATACATTTTATTGAATCCAACTACATTTTATCCTAATTATGGGCTATTATGATTCACTATGTATATAAAATCAATAAGAGAGCAAGTGAGGGTTCTGTTCAGAAGTAGAAGAATTTGGGTAAAGCAATACAATGATCATGAGCAACAATAAGGAAACAGACAGCATGAAATTATATTAACAATTGCATCGAATTTTGCGTCCCCATCAATGTCAAAAGCCAAATGCTTGCAGACACCACATCTGCACTCACATTATAGTTTGAAGGGAAAGCTATTATCGCACACTTCGCTCCCACTGTCTGCCTCCAATGCGCACAAGAACATCGTGTCTCATGTGCAAATAAGTGCTCAGCGATTGTTCATATCCTTCCCGAAAGTCTCCCCAACCTTAGTTAAACTTAAACTACCGCGTTTTTGTTGCTGCTGAGAAGTTCAAGTTTCGCAAGGGTTTCATTACATAAGAGTGTTTTAGTAGTGTACTGTGTCAGGCAGGCAAACAGGGAGGAGGAGACGCGAGGAGGAGGAGACGCGGGTTAACTCACTGGCTGCTCAGCTGATAGTACGCTCATCTAATTAGATAGAAAGTAGCTCGTTTAGAAAGACTGAAGTTGTTGTCGTCAGCTTAAGCCACTGGTGCCAACAAGTTGTGTGTCTGCGGTCACGCCTTCCACTACTACCAAGCGTAAAAGACATTCAGCTGCGACTAAAAGTGCTCAATAAACAAATGAAGGCAATGAACAGGCGTGCGCGTAACAGTAGGCTACTTGAAACACTTCTCTCTTGGTTTGTGGAAGTCACACGCTTACCTGGAAGTGGTAGAAAACCTGTCTGCGTCCTCATAGATCCGCTGTGAGGAAAAAATAATTAAGTGTCCAAACAACACTAGCGCGTTTTGAGCAGTGCGTTGCGTTCGTTTGGATGAGGATCTCCTCTGGCTGGCAATAAACGAGAAGTCCGTGCGGTCGCAGTCACTTCGCTCCTAGACATGAGAGGATGGATAGATGGAGCTTCCACCTCCTAAGCAGACTACTGCACTGTATGAGCCTTTGGACAGAGAGTTGGCTGTTATGCATAAAAGGCGGGCCGTAGTAGGAGAGCCACGCCTGCCGTTTAAAGAGCCAGTGCGCGCAAACAGGACAGCTGCTTCATGGCTTATGTGACAGCTTTTCATAAGGCAAGACTAGGCTCTTGTGAAACCAAATCAAAGTCAAATGTCACTACTCCTCTTTATGTCAGACTCATTTGAACATGGGCCTAACAGAAAATGTGAGAAATGATCATTGTGGTGATAATTTGTGAATTAGTCGAATTCTAACAGATTTTCAGAAAACAATAATCACATTTTAAAATCGCCTAATTCCACATATATTTGAAGACAGATGTTGAATTAGAGTTATGTGGCATATTTTAATGTATAGAAGTTCAAAACATTGCAAATACTTGCTTTATAGAGTTCCAATAATAACATTCTGTTCAAATTTTTTCACATTTTAAACATGGTAATATTTGACAAAAAAAACCTGAAATAGGCAAATGAACTAACAAACCAATAAAAGAATGACAAGTATTTCAGAACATGTTTACTTATAACCTAAACCAGTGTTTCTTAAACTGTGGGACGTGTAGCACTGGTGGTGCGCAAACTTCTTCTGGTGCATGGACACCTCTTCCATTGCAATGTTTTGTTTTGTTTTTTTAAGTAAACTGCTGTGGCAATGGTGTGTCCCTACTTAAGACCAGGTTTATCCCTAATTTAGACCTGAAATAGTCCTGTTGTAGACCCAATTTAGATTTGGTGGTACTCTGAAAGCCAAATATTTTCTCTGGTGGTACTGGGGGTAAAAAGTTTGAGAACCAGGATAGGTTTACAGAACATTTACACCACCTGTCAGTCTTGATGACTATGTTTGGCTTCGGTGCAAATGTAAAACACAATTTATCGTAATCTGTAACATTACAAACATTACATAACTCTGGTAATGCATTAGTGTGCTGTATATCCACAGTCATTCTTGGAGCAATTCTGTGTCTGCACTATCAAGTCCCAAGCATGGATCCCATAGACTTGCGATCAATAGCCATGATGTGGTGCTGCTCTGAGCCTGGCTGAGTCAATACAGAAACGATGATTTGTCTACACTGTCATCCCTGTGTGTGTGTAAGCCGCACACACTCCATTGCTGACAATGCATCTCTGCCAAGCTATCCAAAACCTCACTCCAAAAATACACTCATGTGGGCTTAATACTGTAGTCTACTGCTATTGGGGCTGAAGATTTTTTATATTTTGCTATTGTAGATGTTCAGTTTATGTTCAAAAAATGAAGATTTTGTTCGCATCACATTGCACATTTAAACACTGTTTTTAAAGTACTGCTTCAAAAACTGTGCTATAGTAAATGTGAAAAGTACACAACGTGATACTGTTACTTGTTATAGCAATTTTTGTAGCATTTCAAATCAGTATTTCATATAAATAAATTGATCACATTGAACTGAGTTGTTTTTAACTATAATCTGCATATCTGAGCAGGCAATGCAGTGCTGTTGTATGTATGTTTGCTGGTAGAAAAAAGCCTTGACAGTGGTGAGACAACCGTGCTTTTGGACAATTGGGACTTGTTTAGTACTCAGCAATGTCTTTGATTTAAAATGTAATTAATTACAATCAAGGGACAGAATTTTATACAGTTGCAAGCATGGGTAACTCTTAAGTCTTAAAATTACCCCAAAAAAATCTACCCAATTACTGTAATGTGAGTTGGGCTGCACAAGTTAATCAATTCATCTGAACTAATCAATAATTGAAATGATCATCAACTAATTTAGTATTCGAATAATCATTAACTCAATACACAGGTTACAAAACACGCCATGGGCTGAGAAAAGAAGTTGTCTGACTCAATTTAAGCAGCAATTGCACAAAATTGATGCAGAAAATGTGTAAATTGAATGTATTTGATGAAAACACTCTTTTGTCCACAATCGTCATCCACCAGGATCCTCAAACCGTTCATTTCAGCTTCATCTGGTCAAATTTAGAAAAAACTATTTTCATTACATGACTTTTACGTTCTAAACAACTAAGCAATTAATTGTACAATTTTGCTAATCGACTAAATCGATTTGCAAAATGATCGTTAGTTGCAGCCCTAAATGTGTGTATTTAACTTTCAGAATCAGAATCAGAAAAAGGTTTGTTGCCATTGTTAGAGAACAAAGTTCACAAACTAGGAACTTGCTTTGGCGTAAGATGCAACATATAACAATGAATAAAATAGTAGCAAAATATATAAAAGAAGGCATGTATAAAATTCAGAATAAAATTAAATAAAATAGACTTAAACTATATATAGAAAATAGTTGGCTAGACAGTAGTGCAAATTTGTAAATAGATAGTAAATAGATAGCTGCTTTTATTATATGATTGTTACAGTGACAGGTGTTTCAAAAAATATTTTTAAAACTTCAGGGTACTAAATAAGACTTTAAGACTAAAATGTATGGACTGCTAAATTAATTAAACAATCAGGAAGGTTATGAGTTGGAGCTGAAGGTCGAGCAACGTCATGGTTTTGGTTTATGTCAACGACTGGTTGAGTTTTTGTGTTTAAGTCTTTGTTTTTGGGTTTGGATTTTTGTATTTTGTATTTATTATATTTATTTTGTATTTTATTTTATGCAATGTTTTTATTTAAAAAATAAATGTATAAATACTAAATATTTTTTATTTTATGATTTATTGATGAAAGTATCTTAGAATTTAGAAAAAGCAAAACTTTGTTCTTTTGTGAATTTGAACAGAAACTGTAAATTGCTATGGGAAAATAACTGAATAAATAAATAACCAGGCAAAATAAATATACATTTAAAAAAAGAATCATGTGTTTCAGAACATATTTATAGGTCTAAACTTCAGGGTTAATACATGTATGTTGTTTTTAGAAAGACTATTATAGTATTTTGTGGTTTGCAGTGGACACCTTATTCTCAAAATAAGTGGAGTCTTAGCAATTTGATAACTGTGCCGAACTGTAATGGTTTGATTGCAACATATTGTTTAAAGTCACATAGACCCAGTAGAAAAGTAAACAGGAACAGCAGTCCTTCTAAAAAGGACTCATTCCAAAGTGCTTTTACTACGATCTGTGGTTTTAGAGAGACTTTAACCAACTACTACAACCAAACATTACAACTTCAAGAGGAAAAATGAATACCAAAGACTCTTGGCCATAACACCACTTAACAAGCAGCTAGTGATCATTTTCTCCTCAATGTTGATATGGAAAAAGGCTTGCTAAAATTTTTTAGAGAATTTGAAATGGGCCAAGTGATGATGACTGTTGACAACTGGGTCAGAGCATCTGCAGAAGTTAAGACTCTTGTGGGCACATTTGGTCCAAGTGGAACAGTAGTGAACCACTGCTGAGTCAAGTGAGCCTGTCCGACAAGAAAATGCAGCTGTGTAAAGTGTAAAAGTGTTGTAAATAAATATCATAAGGTTATTAACCGCTCCAACTTTTAAGTTTCTTCACAGCGCATTGCAGTCAGCGTGAAATTTAGTCTGTCCCCATCATCTCTCTGAGCTCCGTCACCCCCCACCCCGACTGTCACTCATCCTCTCGCCTCACCCTTGCATCCAGTCTCGAATGTGCCGCCCCCCTCCTAAGCCTTTATCCCCAGTCGCCCCTGATCAAACAAATCTTGACCTGACATGAAATGCATTGACTTTAAAGGGTGAGATCTTGAATTTCCCATGGGAGATATTACAAAGACACTGATTGGGTGAAGAGATGCATCAGTTTTCTTTAATATTGACATTACTACTATCTCTTTTGTGTTTCTGTGTGCTTTTATCTGTTTCTTTGGTCCTTCTTTGAAATTCCTAATCTTCAAGCGCTGCCTTTGAGTGAGTGATCAAAAGTGAATGGGGACAAGGATGAGCTATGCTTCCAAGTGAAATGCCTTCAGAGAATAAATCTGTTAATGACTATAAAACGCTTGAATTATTTATGTGTCTAAAAAATGAACTGATGTTTAAGGTCTATAGTTAAACCTCGAGTTACTGTCTATTTGAAATGCAAGAGAGATGAAACTGTTTTAAAGGGGACATATTACATAAAATCAACTTCATTAGCATTTAGAAGTTACAGTATTTCCTCATCATTAGTTTACTCAAATTTATATTTTGATTGATTCATGCGTGTTTGAGTAATCCTGTATTGTCCTGTAAATTCCTGTTTTCATCTACCCCCTATCCCTGCCCATATCTCTGTACTTAGTTGCAGTTATTTGAAAAATGCTGTATATGGTTCTAAAATGTCACATGACCACTTTTCGTATATAAAAACATGTAAATAATTATCTGCTGTTTGATATAGTGAAATGTCACTAGAAGAGGCGGGGCTTATCGGTTCTGCAGTTTTGAACAGGAAATTAATGGATCTATTTTTATTACAAAGCCATTTTAGATCAATATTCCAGTTTACAATGAACAAAATGTTAAATGATGATCTACTTATTTTATAGTGCAATACTAAGTACCTGGGAAAAAACCACAATATGTCTCCTTTAAGTGTGCTTGTTCTGGTTGTGTTTTTGTTGTTACATTATCTTCAAAGTTCAAAGCCAAGGAACAAAAAGCATTAAAACATTATTGAAATCAAAATGTCATCACTCCAGCAAAGATTCAAATGACAAAAAGTTCATGTAAGAGACTTTTCAGAGAAATTAAAATACATCAAAGTGAGATAAGATTCAATGTGACTAAATGAATCCCACGAGGCTCATGAAACAGAGCAGAGTTCCTTAAACCGAAGAATAGCAGAACAGCAATCACACTTGTCATGTGCTGTGGGAGGAAAAGGGGATTGCTTCATGCTTTATGCTAAAATGGCATAATTTTAAAAGGTGACATTTTTACGTCTTGCATAAAACAAAACTGGAAAATGCCAGCGAGACAGTGATATATGGCAAAGAGGAGAGACAACCTGTCCTCTGGGGGTCACTGTTCTCATCCTCACGCCCTGCTCCTTCCATCTGCATGTGATCATCTGTAGGACTAATCGATGCACATGTCGTCTGGGGAGACTCGTCCGTGTGTCTGGCCATCTCTGGGACGGGAGGAGAGAGGAATGAGAGCTGTAGTGCACCGGACACAAGGCCTACACATACAAGGTCAGTGCAGTAATTCACTTGTTAATGTGTCCAACCTTTGACCTGAGAATGTGCATCTGGACAAACCATGTCCCTGGAGCCAACTGTGGCCCTTAAAACATTAACATTTGATTTGCTACGTGAGGGACAAAGGCATACAATTATAGCTCATCGTCAATGTGCTCCACTTCATGCTCTTAATTTACTTACTTTGTCCAAAATAATCAGAATAATTTGAAGGTAGTTTAGAGGTTCACTGTGTAACTTTTCAGGAGGGTCTGCTTGTCTATGTTTTGCTTCAAACTAGGGCTGGGTGTTTAAAAAATGGCAATTGTGATCAAATTATGAGATGATCTACTATTCTGATGAGATTATTATATTATGACACAGTGCTTTTCTGTTTAAGACACTTTTCCCACCCACTTCTCCAATGAGTCAGTCCCTGTAAAGCTCTTTTGAGTAACAGGTGGATAAACCAATCACAGTGAAGTGTGACGTCTCAGAAGCAGCAGATGGCTTAGGTTACCCCTTATGGCAGATAGCAGACTGACAGATAACTAGCCCGATCTGTTTTGATCAGAAATGTTGATTAGAAGTGTTCCTTCCCATTCCTCATCTCATTAAGCTACTTTAATATCATCACTGATACTTGAAATTAAACAGACTATTTCGAAAACAGCTAAAAGTAATTTTCATAGATCAAACCCAAGCTGAAAACGTCATTGGGAGCTCTTTATTTTTGGTGATGTGCATGTCAGTCTCTGGTGTGTGAGAGAGAAAAACAAAAGCATTCACAAAGTTTTAGGTACGCAGTGTAACTTAAAATTAATTCAAGAGCTGTCTTTCCACTGGGAAGCTAGTGATATTTGATTCCTGGCTTTTTTTTTGCCTTCCCCTGGCTGCAACCTGCAACTTACTGACGATAATCTTAAACACCTTCTAATTACATCGATTGGGACAAAAAAGCGTGATATACTCTATATGATTTTTTTTTTGTCATGTTGCAAACGTGTGCTTGTGTAGTTGTGTATCACAGAATGACATTAAACTTTTACATCTTGTATTTAGAGAGATGCATACTATAGATACTTGATTTATCCCGAAGGAAATTAATACAGAAACAAGCACTGATTTAATAACAGCAGATGTTTTTATTGATCAAAAATAAAACATGTATTCTTACTATGAGTGGGGTCACTTGTAAGTTGTAACTGTAAATAAGTTTAATACCATATTGTGTAACATTCCAGGCAAAGCAATGAAACACTGAAAACAAGCAGGCTGCGAATCCTTCACCAAAAGATAGGGCACCTTTAAACTACCAATATTCCGATGATTTTGGAGATACAGTGAACTAGGGCCATGCACGCTCATGAAATAACTTGATAAAATATTTAAAAAATTATGCTATTACACCAGATACTGTAAAATTGCCATAGTAACTAGATCGCTGCTCCTCATTTCACTCCAAATTATATTGAAAATCTAATTGCTCTTCATAATGTGTGGAACCGGCCAGAAAATCTTTAATAAAATCTGATTGTGAGCAGAATAGTAGCTTTCAAAAAACAGCATAAAACTTTATATCGAACAATGGCTTGAATAACAAAACAAACACTTCACCAAGAGACAGAAAGTATAGTTTATCTTTAGGTGTCCTCATGAGTGTAAACCCCACATTTCTAGCATCTGATTGACATGCTGTTGTTCCTCCTCTGTCTTCACTGACTTTTATTGCATTCTGGCTGGAAATCAATTGTGGAGGAACAGGCTGTCAGCACAGACTGTACTCCATAGAGGGACGGGGGGGGAGAGGTGTGACTGTGAAAATTGTTGTGTCACAGAATAACAAGAGGAACAAGAGGAAATGAGATCTTACTATGTATCAATGGATAACTGGTAGAAGGAGTATTTTATATAATGTTATTTTAGTGGAAAAGAGCAAGTAAAATGTGGGTATAATGCTTCAAATATTACTGCTATTTATACATATTGCATTGTTTTACTTTAAATATTAATAATATTTCATAGTTTCTTTCTAATAGATGCAGGAGAAAATGTAGATTTAAATGAATGGGGGAGTAGACAGCCGTTCACAGGAACAGGCTTGAAGAAAATTACATAACTCATATTTGGCAGGGATGCTTTATTAGGCATTCTTGGAGCATTGCATACACTGACACACATGCACTCACTGGCCACGTTAATAGAAACACATTGGGCACACAGCAATGCATTTGCTCATGCAACATCTACCCTGAGATGCCACCATATAACATTTTAGTGTTATGATTTAAAGATTATTAACTGACCGGGCGAGAAGGTAGCACAGCAGTTAGTGTTCCCGCTTCACAGCAATCAGGTCCTGGGTTCGACTACAAGGCAACCCAGGGCCTTTCTATGTGGAGTTTGCATATCCTCCCTGTGTCTGTGTAGGTTTCCCCTACCCCTAAAAACATGTACAATAGGTGTGTGCATGAGAGTGTTTGTGAGAGTGAATGCAGGACAACAGATGAAAACTAGCCCATGGCTAATTCCAGAGTTGCATGTTCATCAACATGTACAGTCCTGACCCAATAAATTAACTATTTCATTGTCAGAGTGATTATACTGTGACCTGAATAATCACGATTGTCAATTGACCGAATAATCTTGGCATCCTTATACTACACGTATCATTAAAGTTGCAATATGTAACTTTTTTGGTGCAGAGTGCGCCATCTTGCGCCATTATTTGAATGTTCCACAGTATGATAGTAAACTTCTCTATCTACATGGATAGAAAAAGGTGATGTTGCCAGGCCAAGTTACAAGTCAGATCTGTGGAGAAACGCACACACACACACACACACACACAAACACACACACACACATACACACACACACACACACACACACACACACACACACACACACACACACACACACACACACACACACACACACACACACACACACACACACACACACACACACACACACACACACACACACACACACACACACACACACACATACACACACACACACACACACACACACACACATGAGTGAGCCATGTGGGCTAGAGACATATGTCTTGCTTATTTTTATTCACACCCATTGAGGAATTATGCAGTGTTTATTAATAAAACATGCTGAAGAAGATATTACAGTGAGGCAATGAAGACAGAGAGCATTTGAAATTGGGGGATTATTAAAGATTATGCAGTGGAAAAGGATATGAAGTTATTTTGATAAAAGCCAAATGAGTTGAGAAGTAAAGATGATTAACCATCATTCACGTACAGTACAAATGCAAAATGTTCATAAACTTGATTCATTTCCTTTGTCTGCTGATAAAGAACACATACGTTTTCATCTTTGTCAGTGTATGGACAGGCCATGCCTCATGTTCAGCTCAGAACCTCCAGAGCTCCAGGCTCAGAGCTGCAGAGGCTGCACTGGCACTGATCGGCTTCAGGAGATGGACTTCTGAAGAGAGGACCTTTAGGTTTATATGAAACTTTAATTTTAGTTAGCAATCCAAATGAGAGAATATATTATTTCAACATGTTTACCTAATACAGGGCTATTCAATTTAAGGCCCGTTGGCCAAATCAGGCCCTCCAGATATGATTAGTCCTGGTTTAGGCCTGGTTTCGTTCTGGTTTAGTCCTGGTTTAGTCCTGGTTAAGACCTGGTTTAGTCCTGGTCTACTCCTGATTTAGTCCTGGTTTAGTCCTGGTTTGGACCTGGTTTAATTCTGGTTTAGACCTGGTTTAGTTCTGGTTAAATCCTGGTTTAGTTATGGCTTAGATCTGGTTTAGTCTTGGTTAAATCTTGGTTTAGTCCTGGTTTAGACCTGCCTTAGTCTTGGTTTAGTTCTCGTTTAGTCCTGGTTTAGACCTGGTTTGGAACTGGTTTAGTTCTGGTTTAGACCTGGTTTAGACCCAGCTTAGTCTTGGTTTAGTCCTGGTTTATTCCTGGTTTCATTCTGGTTTATTCTTGGTTTAGATCTGGTTAAGTTCTGGTTTAGACCTGGTTTAGTCCTGGTTTAGTCCTGGTTTAGTCCTGGTTTAGTCCTGGTTTAGAACTGGTTTAGTTGTGGTTTATACCTGGTTTATTCTTGGTTTAGTCCTGGTTTAGTCTTGGTTTAGTCCTGGTTTAGACCTGGTTTAATCCTGGTTTAGTCCTGGTTTAGACTTGATTTAGTCTTGGTCTTGTCCTGATTTAGTCTTGGTCTAGTCCTGGTCTAGTCCTGGTTTAGTCTTGGTTTAGTCTTGGTTTAGTCCTGGTTTAGATCTGGTTTAGTCTTGGTTTAGTCCTGGTTTAGATCTGGTTTTGTCCTGGTTTAGATCTGGTTTTGTCCTGGTTTAGTCTTGGTTTAGTCCAGATTTAGATCTGGTTTTGTCCTGGTTTAGATCTGGTTTTGTCCTGGTTTAGTCTTGGTTTAGTCCAGGTTTAGATCTGGTTTAGTCTTGGTTTAGTCCTGGTTTAGATCTGGTTTAGTCTTGGTTTAGTCTTGGTTTAGTCCTGGTTTAGATCTGGTTTAGTCTTGGTTTAGTCCTGGTTTAGATCTGGTTTAGTCTTGGTTTAGTCTTGGTTTAGTCCTGGTTTAGATCTGGTTTTGTCCTGGTTTAGATCTGGTTTAGTCTTGGTTTAGTCTTGGTTTAGTCCTGGTTTAGATCTGGTTTTGTCCTGGTTTAGATCTGGTTTAGTCCTGGTTCAGTCCTGGTTCAGTCCTGGTTCAGTCCTGGTTCAGTCCTGGTTCAGTCCTGGTTCAGTTCTGCAGATGTTGTTAAAGCCTTTCGTGTTACTTTTTTTTGTATTTCAAAAGTTTTGGACATGTTTCTGGCCCCGAGGACAAAACCATTTGAAAAACCTGGCCTTCGGTAAAATAAAGTTGAATAGCTCTGACCTATTATCTAAGGACACAGATAAAATATTGGGGGAAAAATAAAATAAAATCTTTGATTTTTACTGCAAACACTTTAACCTCAAGCTGTATAATCTCTCTGAGACCCACAGTTTTATTCATCAATTAAATCACTAAGCAACCTTGGGTAAACTTTACTTTATTCTATTTTTTTTTTCTGTCTATTTTAAAGTAATATGATTACAAACAATTGTCATTTCATTGACTTGTATGGTCAAATGTCAATAGTTAGGCTATATGTGTAGATTAAGGGCACACAAATGACAATAAATACAGTAAAATATTCTGTATTTGTAAGACTTGAACTATCTGTGTCATGAATCATGTAATTTTGAATCATGTGTGCCATTTTTGTAGTTACATGACTGTCACCCGCTGTGTCCTTAGCTGCACATCAGACCATAGTGTAACATGAGACAGTGAGACACCTAGTGGCGAGAGCAACATTGACATCTACTGTACAGAGAAAATGCTGTTCAGTTCTTTGAGTTGTCCTCCTTGGTTTCACAAAAAAAGGTGAAAAAGTCACCAGAGAAGCAGAATCCTACAGTCAATGTTTCCATGCCCACTGTACAAATGTTCAGACAAAGAAGCCGTACAGCGCTGAGGATAAAGAAAACCTCACGTGGCTTTTGAATGCAGAGGAGAGGTAACCTTGACGAGCTGATACAGAACAGTTTGTGAAAGATGGCAATTATACAAGAAGAAATGTGAAGCTGCTGCAGTGGAGAAAAAGTGAAGGCATTTTTTATGAGGATTAATTAACTATACTATCAATATAGCAAAAATATTTCCAAATGTATTTTTCCCGTCACTAAGGATGGGCAATATTGACAAAAATGAACAGCTCAGTATTTTTTGGGAAAATCCCGATAACAATATTCAGATGATATTTTGTAAACAGAAATGTGTTAAAACATGTTTTCAAACTAATTAGTTGAGATTTATTTATCAGATAAATATGAAATATCTTGAATGAATCACAAAAATATCACCATATACCCTTATCTACGTCATCAATAAGCGGCTTTTCATCCAAAATGCAGGGGCAATTTACATGGCACAGACTCATTTTCTGACAGTTTAAACAGTCATTTCACAAAATAAATGTGTTATCAGGAATTATTGTTTGTCAAATCACATCTCTTGTGTAATTTATATGGATTTAGCGTATTGTTTACAATGGTTGCTTGGTAACCGTTGTGGAATTACCTCTACCTATGTCACTGTCATCTGTTGCTCATGTTCAACCAGGATGTAACATTATAACCTTCACCAAATGTGTCAAACTTGGGGAAAACAGGCAACATATTTATAAAACATTTAAATATAATCATAATCAGTACAGTTGAAGAAATGTGTGTGTCATTTGCAATTAAACTGACCCACTGGGGCTGATGTTGATCTTGCAAAAGTGCAGAAAATACAGTTGTTTTTGAGTAATTTTCTAAACACCATGGCAGCTTTTCCACAGTTGTTAACATGCAAATTGCTCTTTTTTGTCTTGAACATTTAAATATTGACTGCTGGGCCCTGAAGGGTGATGGGTGTCCTTACACTGAAAGAGCCCCAACAGATACAGCCTGAGGGGGGATTGTGTCTATCCACAAAGAAGACTGATAGACCCAACATCTGTGGAGTTTGGAGGAAAGATGAAGGACAGGATGCGCATGAAAGACACATGTATTGATCGGATGCCTAAATATGGCAAGAAAAGCATCAGGGTTTTGGGAAAAGTATTACATTTGCATGCTTCAAACATGTTTTTACTTTTATATGCATTTTGTGATTTATAAAAAAAAAATGCTTTATTACTGTACCCAGCATGCCTCTCTCTGTCTTTTTGGCATAATACCTGGGGCATTGTGCCTGGAGTAAACTTAATAAACAGATGGTAAACACTGAATAAGTCATTAGCTGTGAGTGTGGGCTGTCTGTGAGGTGTTGTGGTTTTGATGCACAGCTCCAAGCAACAACAATGCACCATTTACTGGGAAAGTGTTCGAGTAATGAGCTCCAGAGCAGTCGAAAATGCGCTTATGCAAGATGCTGACCAAATGTAATTAGACACTGAGCTACGACCATGGAAATTTGTTTGAATATGTATCTAAGAGTATATTCAGGCCCAACATCTGCTATATAGGTTCACAAACTGTAGCTTATTGGGGGATCTTCAGTCCTTTTCCTGAGCATTGTAATAGTTTAATTGTAGTAAGTAAGAGCTAATCGTTGTAAAAATGGCGGCAACAATTGGTAAACTGAAGTAGTCATTGCAATCATCTTAGACTTTTATCTTATAGAATCTTTTATTTTATGTTCTTTTACTTTTATTTACAACTTTTGATAGGCTACTTCTCCTGTAAATTCAAATTGCAGTCTTCAAACTTGTGCGCTCCATTGAAAAACATTGTACTGTCAGTATAACATGTAAGCTTCTACATACTTGTGAATCATATGCACCATCCATGATATTATACAAGCGGCAGTGTTAGAGCAAGATAAGTGCAGATGAAAAAACCAGCATAGACCTCCTCGGCACGTAATTATTTCTAATAAGTATTAATTGCTTGAGCGCAAGCATGGGTAGCTCCAATTGGCCGCGTGGGTGTGATTTCCCTTACAAGGATGATTCAAAACAAACAAGAGTGTCCATGCACATTAAGTACGTGGCATTCTTTCACTCCACAGGGCACCAGTAAATTCACAAACTGCTCCATTTGGCTCGTATGAATAAACCGCAAAATGCAGCTAAAATCAAAGAGCTATTTGAATATAGTGGCAATAGTGATGGTATTTTCTCTTTTTTTTAAATGCGCCAGACTGGACTGAACTGAACTTAACTGAGGTCCGCAAAATGGAAAAAGTCAGTGACATAATAAAGATTTTGGCCCAATGTGACAATATGTGCCTTCATTTTCTAAGGATGTCTTTCGTTGCCTTCTTTGTATGTAGTTTTTGTCTCTTGTTCTTTCTCTGGTCGTGTTCTGTTTTTTTGTGTTCTTTGTTTTGTGTTATTGACTTGAATATTGAAAAAAAGAAAACGGACAAAAGAAAAAGAAAACATAAATGAATTCCAAGCATTCTGGCATTTACCCAGAATATTTAACAGTAATCTATTCTTAGCTTTACCCTTGCGAGATATGGTCAAAGCCATCAAAGGTCTAAGGTGCTTCTTTTTATGCAAATGCTGTCATCCCTTTCTAATAACAACAAAAACAGCGCCAAAAATGGGTCAATTTAATACATGCTCCGTCAAGAGAAAGATGTTTTTTCTTCTCTTATAAGTTCTACCTTGAATATTCTGTCAATGACCATATTCACTTGCAAGACGATATCAAACAATGAGGTTGGCAAAGAAAAAAGTAATCTTTGTAGACATGAAGAGCTGCCCCAAACCACATGTGAATATGGGGCGCCCACACAGCCTGCTACTTAACACCATGTATTCTGAAAGACTGAAAGATCTATCTGCACTCTTCTCTTTTAAAGCACTTTATTTTAAAATGATTTTAAAATGATTCTGTGTCTTTTTGTGTTTTGTGATTTTAATGAAACATTTCCTGTTTATGTAAAGCACTTTGAATTGCCCTGTGTACGAATTGTGCTCTACAAATAAACTTGCCTTGCCTTGCCTTGCCTTGCCTATTCATTGGGATTGTGGGCTTGTCGCATCAGCACTAGAGCCTTTAGCTGTCCCATCAGCCATCACAAAGTCCAACCTTCCCCCTCCTCAGCTATCTCCACACCTCCTGCTCTTCCCCGCAGAGGAAGACACAATAGTTAACTTCAACAATGGCTTCTCCAGCTCCTCCTCAAGTGCTCCACATGTCTGTATCTCTTTTCTTTTGTCTGTGAAGCATATGGCCTTCTGACACAGCAGGCCGGAGGTCACACAGTAAAGGAATTCAATACATTCAGAGAGAATCTGGGAGTTGTCTTTGGTTAAAAAACATAGTTAAAGGGCGCTCATGCTTGTAATGCTCACACCCACAGGCAGAGCGGCTGTACAGAAGTAGATGAGATGTCACAAGTTGGCTTGCATAAAGTTCAAATTTGTCACTGTAATGCTAGACATTTGAAAATAAATAATAACTAAATAATAATAATATCTAGATTATAACGTATAGCATTGGGTACAGTATGTATCCAAAACATTAAGTTATAAGTAAGTATAAGTAGGCCTACTGCTTAAGTAAATTTTGGTGGCTGAGCTTGAAGTAGAAGTAACTTCATTACCCTTTAAATATTCACTTACACAAAATAAACATTTAGTATTTTACTTTATAATATTTTTAGTAGCTGCTTTACTATTGTGAGATAGTTCTAGATTGTATTCCAGTAGTCAATGATCCAGCTTCCTCACACCATATGAAAATATTGAATAGAATAGATGACTCAAACGGCCCATAGTGATAGTGCTAAAGGACAGAAGTCAGAGGGAGGGTCGAGACCTCAACCACCCTGATGCAAGAAGAGAAAAAAGATGAATGAATGATTTAGCCTGAGACCATGTCTGGCCAATATGTTCTCCATTGTGAGATGGTGCTTTTAGATTTTACAACCTACTTTGGTTTGTAGTAATAAAAAGGCCCTAAAAGTGCAGGTTCCATATGTTGAAGACAAGTCATGTGAGGGCCATGGGCTGGACCCCAGGGACAGGCTCTCAGTGGGCTCGGGGCTACCAGGACTGGTCTGCACAGGTCTGCATTAAAACCAGGACACTGGGTATTGGAACAATGGACATAACTCTCCTCAGGAATTATCTCGGACATGGTTTGGACATGGTCAAAACTTTTTCTGGCAAATACAATTTTAAGATTTTGCTTTCAATAGACATACTTCTTCAGAACTTTGGAGTTTGGGATAAGCTAGAATAATCACTTTTGCAGACCAACCAATCAATGTGTGAATATAAATATGAAATGCTGCAACATTTTAATGCATGTTTGATGTGATGAAGTCTTTTATAGTTCTGATAAGAGTCAGTCCAGCTCCTGTTTGGTGTGTCGGGGCACATGTGCATGTATTGAAGACATATTGAAGGAGCATGTGATCTCAGAGTGATCCAGTTCCTCTGGGACACTGTCTGATCAGGATGTGATGCTGACACGGATGTATGAGCAAGTGGCGCGACATGTGTCTCTAAGGTTATGGGAATTCTCATTCAAGTCACTGGAATTTACATTTAGAAAGCTGTCATTAAGCTACATGCAGGCATATTAGAAAATGGAGGTTCCTCTACATCTAGAAATGTGGCCAGTGTTTAATGTTTTATGATAAGATTGTTACCAAAAATGGTAGTGGTACTAATACTACTACTACCACTACTACTACTACTAATAATAATAATAATAGTAATAGTATTATTTTATTGATTATATGACGCTATTTATTTATTAAATAAATGCTTCACTGGAATACGGGACCTTACTTTTTTTTTGTCAATGTAAATGCTTTTTTGTACATTTTGTGTGGAAAGATTCGTCGATTACAAAAAATATTAACTGTGCTAACTATTAACTATGTAAAAGCAAAATACCATAGAATTCTGCCTACCAACTAAATTTAAAACCATGGGTTTCAGAGTGATGAAAATTCAGCACAGTTGCCATAGCAATTAACAAGTATTATCTTTTGAATATGCAAAATTCCTCAAAATATCACTTATAAACAGGAAGCTGAAACCCATGATGTCATGATGTCACGTGAACCTATGGACTGTTGTCTTAATAAGATTCCATTTGTTATAAATTCGATCTATTCCATCTCCTGTGCGTCTGGCAGTGGGACATGTGTGCTCCTGTGCGTCACCACCATAAATCCATCTGTGCCTTGGTTCTAATAATGACTCTGGGATCAGACATGTATTTCTCTGCTGTTGACAGAACCCACCTCTGCACCTTGAGAGTACATGTGGCCCCTGTGTCTCCTCCTGGTGATGCAGCTTCCTCCTGGGGCCCTCATCATCACATCGGGACCATCTATCACTGTGATTGATCAGTGCGTGGCCCCTCCCTTCCTCATTCCGACTCGATCTGGCTCACCCTCTCCGCCCACTCCCAGCCCCGGGATCATTAATCACTCAGTCACACAGACAGGTAGCTGTGACATCATCCAACACACCCACACAGTGTGAGCAAAGTGACCAGTGCTGGACAATATGAAGGAAGGGGATTCAAACAGATGGGGCACAAGCACAGTCAGCAGAATCTAATGTAGACATGCAAGTCTACGGTGGACAAATGTACGGGTCAATGGGGAGCAAAAGTAGAATTAAATTGGCTTGCGACTAATTCAAGTGCAATGTACTCTGTGAGCCATAAGTTCCCTTATATTATCTAGCCCCTTTTACAACCTCCTCCTTTTTATCTTTGAGTTACAAGTCCGCCTTTGACACAGATTAGATCCTGACTTTTCTGAAATCAAAATTCAAGTATTGATATTATTTTATTTTATTTTATTTTTAAATAATAAATAAATAAATAAATAAACAAATAAATAAATAAATAAATAAATAAATACATAAATAAATAAAAATAAATAAATAATAATAATAAAAACAATAATGTATGTGTTTTGTTTGTTTGTTGTTAACTTTAGAAAAGAAGATTTGACAGAAGCACGTATTGATGTATTTTTTATTTTTTTAATCATTCATTTGAACTGCATTTATGAAGCATGAGGTAGAACTTATTCCCCATATCCTCATAGAAAAAGGGAAGAGGCTAATCACTTCGTCTTTGTCTCAAAAGATAATATAACATTTTGTTCTTTGTAAATCACAGGATTGATCTAAACAGCTTAATAAGAGAAACAGGTCAATTTATTTCTTGTTCAGAACTACTGAACTGATAGCTCCCACCTCTTCATAGAGGTATTTCACTCCACAAGCAGTTATTTATTTATTTATTTTAAATGGCTACGTGACATTTTTAACCTTACATGTTAGACCAACAGTCCCACAGTTCCATATCTTTTTAAAAATTGCAAGCCCAGAGTGGTGGGCGGAGATAGGGGGTGGGGGAAAAATTCACTTTTCTGAGAACTCTCGACTCAAATGCAGGACAGTACAGGATTACCCAAACATGCACGAATCATTTAAAATATACCTGTGAGTGAGCATGCTAATGATGACCAGTGAATACCGTTACAACACGATTAAAAGCTCCATTTTACATAATATATCCCCTTGACCCATACTGTGAAAATTGACATATTATAAAACAATGTTGCTTCAGCTATCTGCATTACATTCCTCACATGCTCAAAAGAGTGGTTTTTACTTGTAATTATTTCAAGATCTACAAAATCGTGGCTTCTGTTCTCTCATCACCTGTAGTTAAAACAATACAACGGGTTTGTTTTGATTTTTTTAGTACCATCTGCTCTGAAACTCAATGCCATTACTTAAACGTAACTTGTTCCTTTCATGAAGTATTCGCTCAACTATGAAAAGCATTTCAACTCAAGGACTTTGATAGAAGTCTTTGTTGAGCTCCTGACAACAGCAAGAGGACTAAAGCTATTATGTTTACAACCCTGCACCCTTATTATTATTTCTGGCCTATTTCTCTCAAAAGATAACTATGTCTGTTATATTATTCATTATCATTATCCTCTCATTTCATGTTATTTGTTGGTTAATATTTACATTTCAGACACCCTGTCTTTTACAACACAGGGTCTTGGTGCCCCCTTGTGGACAAGATGTTTTATTGGAAAGCGATTGCAATTACTTAATTTACCGACAGATGGCAGCAAAGATCTAACTAAGTCTCTAACTAAGCGCAGTTGTCCCTTAAAGACCAATCATTCAAATGTAACTAGATGCTGTTGCAATAGCTGAAGCTATTGCGAGTGACTGCGCAATTGAATTTGTGTGATATTGGTCTGGTCCGGGATTCGAACCCACGACCTCCTTATTGGGAGGCAGAAGCTCTAGCCGCTCTGCCACCGTGCTCACACGAAAAACAGTTTAAACAGCAACATTTCCTGTAGAGGACCAACAGAAAGGCTCCCACTGTAAAAGATAGGGAAAAATTGCTCGGCAAATTATGAAAAAACTACAAAAGGTACATGTACCAAAAGTAATAGCAGACATTAGAAGACTAGGAACTATTGAAAAATGCAAAAAAAATTCAAAGAATTGAAAAACTGCGGCCTGTGAAACGTGCCGAAAAACCGGAAAATACAAGAACAAATAGTGACTGCCTATAGGCATAGGCAGTCACTCAATAAGGTCTGCCTCTATTTTCATTTGTTACATACATACAGACAAAATAGTGTTTTCTGTAGGTTACAATGTTTAGTAGTAGTGATGGTTGAAGTAGTAGTAGTAGTTGTAGACGTTTTGTAGCAACGGTGAAAGAATTCAATTTAGTAAAAATACAAAACAAAAGAAAAAAAAGTACTCAAGTAAAAGTAAAAGTTGCAAATAAAGAAATCTAGGCCTACTTAAATACAAGATTTGGGCGAGTTTAAAAGTGTACTTTAAGAGTAAAAAGTATTTCACATAGATTTTGAGAACTGTTAAATTTGATTTGAAGGGTAGAAAGAATTGTGTTGATTTTTGGTTAACAGTAGCAATTTCAATAAATTCCTTAATTTTTGTAGTGAATATTTCTGTTTGCTCAAAGCCAGGACCTGAAATCAAATCAAATGGCACGAATGTGTTACAAATAACCCCTTATTTCATACAAAAGTACTTTCTACTTTTCAGCCAACAGCTACCTGCTCTCAAATGTACTAAAGTAAAAGGTATCCATTGTGAAAAAGTACAGATTCGTTAAAAATGAATTACAGTACTTCTACTTTTGTACATCATTACTTTCCACCACTGCGTAGTATTAGCAATAGCATGGTTTCATTTTTGACACTTCTTTTTGATGTCTTTGATGGTAAAACATCAATTTCATTAAATGTCTTTGCAAATTATTATATAATTAAAACTGCTTATCAACTCTAATAATAAAAACTAAACGACAACATCATTGCCAAGTTACCACATGACAAATTCTTCACACAGGTCACACAGTAAGCGCAAGGAATCCTAAAAATCCCCTTGTCAGGAAGTGGTTTTAATGAGAATTGTTTAGATAAGTACTTCTTGATGGTTTTGAGGCCAAGTCTACCTGACTAAAACGGTTTCAGTTCACATAAAGCAATGCCCACAGACTTAGGCCTATTTCAGTGTGCTTGATTCTCCTTATAGCCTATCTGTTCACTTCTATTTTCTGTCGGGGGCGGTGAGTGACGTGCCTCTGGATCACAGGAGCGCTCAGCAGATCACACGTCACGCTTTCCGTTCCAAACATAAGCACGCATCATGTCTCCTCCTGACAGCACAGCCATACACAGAACACATACCAGGACACTGTTACGACACTCCAGCTGCTGCACCCTTACACTGTCACACAATGTCCACACATAAATCCAATATGCCCAGATGCATCTCCACCAACAACAGAAATACACCTGTGCTTGATGACCAAAAGGTGGAGTTTGACCTGGAAGACAGCCTCAATAACCTTCAGAAGTCATTCATGTGTGGCATTACAAAGCTCCCCCGTGTACGACTACTACTATATCGAGAACCAAAATAAACAGTCTAATCTCATTTAAGTAGACACCTTAAAGGCGCTTTTATGGCTGGTGATAAGATAAGAAAGTGTTTAATGACAAGAGTGACTTTTGCACCAGATTTGAAAAACCAATGTGAAATGTTCCACATTCCTTACAAAAGTGGACTTTGGTCAAGTAGTCATTAGTGATTACAATTTAACTTGTGAATAATTGGTAAACTTCCACCACGTGTGTAGAAAATTTGAAGTCAAAGCAAAAGTTAAAATGCGATTTACTGGAAGGAACACTTACGCAAAACGACACAGGTCAGAAACATATTGCACTGTTTTACCACTGAGCATAGGGACTGAGAGATAGTAGGGAAAAGAAGAGGAATTAGGAATTGGAATAGAATAGGGAATGAGTTCTTCCTACTGTTATTTGTAAAAACGCCTTATGTTGACAATATAATCCTGTTCTTCTGTAAAACTATTTAGGGACAAAATCATCTGAATGTGGTTCCGATGTAACTAACATTAAATAGGAATGTTTTATAATAATTACACCTTAACAAAAACTTAATTCGTAATTAACAAATAAAAAGAATGGTTTGGGCTCAGTAACTACTTAATTATGGTCAGGGTTTTAATTAATTAAGTAGTTACTGTTCCTGATTAATTGTTAACAAATTAAGTCTTTGTTTATAAGATACAGAAGATTTTATCTCTAAATAGTTCCACATAAACACTGGATTATATTGTCAACATTAGGCGTTTTCGCACATAACAGTACCAAGAACTAAGTCCCTACAATCCCCCAGTCTTAATTAAGTGTTTCTTTGTTTATGCTCTATGAGATGAATAAAAGTGTAGTCATAAAAGTGTTATCACTTTGCGTGTTATGTGTGTTTTTTTTTTAAACTTTTTTTTTCTGCTTTTCTTTTTGTTACTGACTGTTCTAACATCAACCTGCCATGGGACTACAGAGAAACGTTAGCCTTTATGGCTAAATCCGACATATTTACAAGTGATCATGTTGATTAATATGCATTGTCCCATTTCAAATAAAGAAATGAATAAATAAATAATTAAATACATGTTTTATTCTCTGTAAATTGCACTTTACAGAAACACTACAATAGCAAAAAGGCTCATAGTTGAATTGTAACGTCATATAAAACATTAGTTTTGTTATAATTTTATTAATTTCACTTTTTCATCAGGCTAAACTTTTTTGGTTATGGGTAGTTTAAACCCAGTGTTTGAATTCAAGTGATTAAAAGCTACAGTATCTTGTGTTGACTTTTTGCTCAAATGACACATTCACTTTTTCTTCTGCTGGAAACAGTGTTCCACACATAAGAATACAAACACTGATAAGAGCCCCTTCACCTAGACCCAGACAGCGACCTCACAGAGATGTACTCAGGTACTGTCTGTATGTACAGTGGGTAAATGTAACATACTGAATGATAACAGCTGTAACTACAGCAGCATTTCTTCCAAAGGACGTCTTCATCTGTAAATAAACTATACAGTGTATTTAATATGTCTATACTTTGTGAAAATGGCCTTGACTTTTTTCCATGACAATGAAATGTTGAGGTGTTCTAGTTTGGAACGTCAAGAACATTCGGATCATTGCACAATATCATTTGTATCCGTATACCAAATACTGACCACAACACAACACTAAATAATATAATAAATAATTCAAACAGATATATTTGTAAATCAAGAAAAAATACTGTAAATATGAATGATTATTATGAAAAACTATTGAAAGAAAAAAAAAAAGAAGGAAAAAAAAACAGGTTTACTCAGTGATCTGTAATTGCGTCAGTGGGTGGGGTAAAAAAGTTCGGTGAAAGGACATGATCAAACAAAAACATCTGATTTGAGTACTCTTGCTTCTACATGTTCTACACTTCTGTGCCAACAAACAAGCGATGCAAAGATTTGTTTTGTAGTTGTATTTTTGTTGCTATGTCTGTTTTATGCATTGCCCTGGGGAGTGGTAAACTTTGTTGTTGAATCAACAATGTTTCTCACAATTCTCCTGTTCTCATTCTTTCCCACTGTAAATCTCCCGGGCATTCAGATCTAGATACTGTACTGTTGATAATAAGAAAACATGGCTCGTGTTACATATATCATGCTGTCTGTTGCTCTGTGGTCCCGTGCGACATGCAGAGGCTGACCCTGTTCCCCCGTGCTCAAGTTTATTGTACATTTCCACTTAGCTTATGTCTGTCGACCATCAGAGTTAAGAATTAAGACATGCCAAATAGCCATTATTTAATCAATAAGTGTCATTTCAATATATAATGCATTTATAGTTGTGTTCATTCTAGATAAACATTTGGGGTCACCGTAAATCATCTGCATCAAGTGTGAGGTGACTTCCATGTGAGTTGCCAGTTTGTTGTAGTGCTTCTCTTGACATTTGATGAAAAAAAATCATGAAATACCTCACAGTCTGCAAGATTTGGGGAAAAATGTCGAATTCTGATTTCACTTAAGTTTGCATTTCATGTTTTCAATCAAGATTCGGTTCACAGTGCACAGTTTATACATATGCAGTATTAACATTTTGAGACTTAAATGTGATGATGAATCCCTTTTTAGAGGTCTAAAGTAAAGGTAAAGTAAAGTAAATTTTATGAATACTTAAATAACTGCAACATTTGCCATTTGATATTTTTTCAACAATTAAATGTGTACTTTTGATCAGAGTGTGGTTTAAGTAAAGCCAGAGTTTTGTTTTTTTGTTTTTTTTTATAAGTGAAGGGGTTCTACTACTATTTACATGAACTTTAGAAATTAACAGATTTCTTTGTATGGGTAAAGTTCAAGGCCACTTTTACCAGGAAAAAAGACACATGAGATACAAATGATTTGATAAGTCAGATAAGTCATTTTTGAAGTCCCAAAAATGTAATATGCTGGTACAAGTTGTTAACAAGTTGCCTAACATGGACGTTTTTTGGTCTTGCGTTCTTATGAAAAATCAAGTCTTTTCAATGTCAATTTGAGCAGACCGACAGCATAAACACAGTGACATCATCAGTCTGTCTGGAGCAAATGTCACTGGGCCAACCAGGTCAGTTCATTCTGATCCTGTCGCTCAGGTTCAATGTTCCCCACACTCTGCCACACAGACAGGAAACATGGACTTTGAACACAAACGTCCCCAGCTTCCTACATGAGCACACGTGTATGTTTGTAATGATTTGTTGTGTCGGCAGCTGGAGAACAGATCATTGCAGTATGTAACTTTTCTGGTGGGGGTCTGCTTGTCTCCATGGAGATTTTATTACTTAGCCAATAATATTCCACAGCATGGCTTTAACTTTCTCTTTCTCTCTGGAAACAAGGCAAGTGATGCCACCAGGTCTGTCCCTATTACTATATTGACTTTTCATACAAGCAGTCTCGATCAAAAGTTGAAACCAGTTGAAAAAATGGCAAAAATCCCATTTTGCATGGTTGCATCTGAACAGGGTTCCAAGTAAACCTTCAATAAGCAACAAGAAATGGGAGTGAGAGAAAAAAAAGTTTAGGACCAAAAAACAACCCTGAAATCCCCTCAAAACAGGAATCAAAGCCCCAAAAATGAATTCAGTAATGAGTAGTGCCACCATTAAAACTTCCCTTGCCATGCATCCCCAAAAAGTTCTCAGTTGGATTTAGATCAGGGGAACATGCAGGATGGTCCAAAAGAGTGATTCTCCTGGAAGAAGTTCTTTGTCCTGGGGCTTTGTGAACTGTAGCATTGTCCTGTTGTTCACAGACCAGACTCTCAGTCATGAGGGGTGCCCTCTACAACCTCTCCTTGTGGCGCGTAGAAAACAATTCAGGTGGATCTGCTTGTCGTGTCACTTTCCAATGTGCCATGTTGGGTGTCTCTCGTAAAATCCAAGCAGCAGTTCTGTGGCGTTCAAGAAGACGAGGCCTTTGAACACGTTTTTTGTTTTTGAAGCCCTTCAGTCACAGATGCCATCTGATTGTTATTGGGCTGCAATCAGCACCAGTAACAGCCTTAATTTGGGTCGAGGATTGTCCAGTGTCTTGATGGACAGTCAATTGGATCCTCCGTCTCAATGCTTGCTTCCACTTGACTTTTTTGTTCCATAACCCTCAGGATGTTTTAAGAAATTCCAAATGTGTCCCACAGCGATGGCACACCCTGCTTATGCAGCTCAACAACCTGACCACGATTAAGAAGAGAACGTTTTTTGCCTTCACCAGCAGAACATCATGACAGTGTGGATATTTGACTGAATATTACACTGAATCTGCATTTTTGCACAGATTTGGGCTTTTAAAGGCACGTGGTCCTAAACCTTTGATCAGCTGCAGAACACCCTTCAGTTTAATTGTGGTTTTCAAAAAATGTTTACACAAACCTTTTTTTTTTGTGTGTCACTCCCATTTCTTGTTGCATAATGAAGCTCTACTTGGAACCTTGTTAAGATCCAACCATGCAAAATGTAACGTTTGCCATTTATTCAACTGGTCTTTTGACGTTTGATCGGGACTATATATGAAAGCTGGAACCATTATTTTTGGGCACAGTATTTATAGTTTCATTGTGCTTCTGAAGGACCTTTTCTCTAGAAGTAACAAAAGTGACTCATTATCAGGGTTTACTGGGATTATCTTAGGGTGAATGGATGACTTATACACTTGTAATTTGTGAATAGGCTATATTGTATTTTTTGGCATGTACACTATTTTGTTTTTACATCAACCTGTCCAGGGAGTACAGGAGGAAATTAGCAATTTGCTATAACCTTGTGCAAACATAGTTCCTCGTTTGTGAAGGGCAAAATGTGTATGTGCATTGTTCCTGAAAATGTCTGAATAAAACAAAAAATAAATGTACAAATAAAACTACTGGTCAGTTGTATATATGTTTAATGCCCAATCGTTGAACATTCCGGCAACAACAACTCCATGGAGACAAGCATTAAAGGTTACATAATTTCCTTTTAATTGATAGTATTTCATAAACATTCTTTAGAATGAATCCACTAACACTAGCACATTTTGCACTACAGACCACTTATGTGTGTATAATCAACTTCTGGCATGCAGTAAAATAAAATGGTAACGGTAAAAAAAAAAGAAGAAGAAGAAAAAAAAAGTTACTTAGTTACACATCTGTACAGTTTTGTATATAGTATAAATAATCTGTTAATTCAAATATAATCACATACTATGACTACATGTATCCCTTCGGTGCACATGACTGGTTGCTGCACACACCAAGAGTGGATAAACAACACACTCCACTGAGTCAAATATTGATTTACCAGTACGTAAAGGTGTATCCTGATGCGTGTAAAAACAGGAAGAAGTATGTGATTGGAGGCTCGCCCTTTGTAATTGGTCCTTCAGGCTGCAACGCTATCAAAGACAGTTGAGACTGCACAATGCAAATTCAATAGACACCAAACATAATGATGGATATTCATTTAATGCATCATCATAAGCGTGTGAGCTGAGCTTGTATTGACATCAAATTTCCTGCTAGCTCTTGCAAATTTGTTAGGGAAATAAAAAAAAAAGGAGATGAGAACTTTATACTTAAAATTAAAGCAGCTTTCAGTTTAAGGCTGAATCATTTTGGCAAAGTACATACGGTGATTTTTCTGACTGGCATCGCGATTAGATTTGCTGTTTATGTTTTAATTGTACTAGGCTTCCGTTAAGTTCACATTTAACTTCCAGGTACATTTACATTGAAATATGACCTGCTAATTTATGCATTACATTAATTTCAGAAAATATTTGTAGGTTAGCAAATTTTAAACCTAACAAGACATGATTTGCTTTTGGCGACCATTCAAATTGTCATTTAGATTCAATTGTGATATATTTTGCAGCCCGGTGGCACAGGTTGTTCGGAAAAGATAAACAATATTTTGAGGATTATAGGTGGTTCTCTCACTTTGATCCCTAGTTTATGTTTATATTTGCTGTGTACATTTAAAGCGACGCATGAGTTAAAATACTGTGTCTATTGATATTTGCAGAAAGCTATTTATTCCCTCCCCTTCAGACTTTCCATGCCACCTGAAGCTGTATGTGTCCTAAAGCTCAGATGACGCAGACAAAACCGGACCTTGTGGACACCCGCTGCATTCACAGCATTGCAGTGCTCTCTGCACCTTTCACACCAGCTCTGTTTGGAAACAAATACGCTGCTGTGACCCTATGGAGACTGTGGACGCAAACACAGCGGCACAATTCCATGTTTTATAGTCATCTGTTCGTCAGCTTGTCAGATGATATGAAAAACAGCTCAACTCAAGGTGATTCAAGGATGCAAAGTACCACTACAGTTAGGTGGAACAATAAAGACAACATAGGCAAATGCCAGGCAACTTTTAAAGCTTTTCCACTGCCACTCTGACCCATCTGTTTTTAAAAAGGCTAGAAAAACTTTCCAAACTACTGAACTGTAATCAAGTCAAATTATCAGTAACATAAACACTACATAAATGGTAAACATACTAGAAGATCCTTGAGTATTGTGTTGATTTACAATTTTGAACAACAATGCAACCATTATAATTACAAGAGAACTACAATTGTTTTACTACCTTGGGTACTGGAGTTTCTATTATAGCTATTACGACTATTACAAAAATTGCTAATGAAGCTATAGCATAGGTTCAGCCAGGACAACTACTCCAAAAGTCCAATATCAATATTCCATTTAACTTTAAAACGGTATATTAATGCATTCATTAATTTTCAACTGCTTGGTCCCGTTAGGGGTCACGGGTGGATGGAGCCTATCTCACTGACTTTGGGCCTTAGATGTACCCTGTACACCCTGTACAGGGGCCTGCACGTCACAGACAACCATTCACTCTTACATTCATTCACTTGGGCAATTTAGAGTTGTCAACTGACCTGACACATGCATGTCTTTGGAGAGTGAGAGGAAGCCAGACCTGATGGATACCTATGAAATGCACTTTTGACTGCAGCAAAAAAGGCAATGATTTAAAAATGGATGACGGAAGTCAGTTCAGGAGCCAACTATCAAAGACTGGACTGACATAAAATTGACTTTTATTTTGACCTTAACATGGACAAATTCAATAGACACTAGGACAGATACAAAAGGAGACATATGCCAGACTGATCTCTCACGGTCTTGTCTTGTCCATTTGTTTTGTGCTATATCTTTCAAAAACAATAAAAAGAAGAGAAAATACATCAACCAAGTCGAGACTAAAAGCCACATTCAGGGCATTTTATCCGCAAATTAGAGAACTCATTCATTCTGCACTTAGGGTCTGCCAGGCGCTCCATAACTGCTGTTGTACTGCCGTTACAGGGGTCCAAAGTAGGACACGTAAAGTGATCCATGAGAAATCTCATTCACTGATTGTTCGGGATCAAGGTTGAGTCTCCGGAGAATCTCACAGTAGAACAAAATGAGAAAGGATTGGATTTCTGTGCTAGGACAAGGCTCTTCTATTTGAGTGCTTTGGACAGTGTAGTTTAACAGTGCAATAGTTATCTAGCTCATTACATAAGTTCTGAAGTGAGTTTGATTTCTTCATTAGCCATTAATTGACCATCTACTAATCCATCTTGTGTCAAGTCTCACAGCCGTCCTAAAATGTGCTCCTAGTGAAGGAGGGAATTAGTTACATGGTTCACCTCTGGGTGCGTTGGCCCGTTGAGCTGTGGCATTCCTGTAACTTGTTCGTCATTAACCAGTATCCTCAGTCCATCAAAGGCCCATAGCGGTAGGCAAAGGATCACATCATCTGGAAATTATTAAGGAATAAATTGAAGAGCAACACTAAATCGGTTTCAATAGATCAGTGCATAAAGACATAAACATACAAACTATATCTCAAAGAATTGCCGCTCTATTTTAACAAAATATCAACATTTGTACAATTAAGGTCAGGATAATGATGTTTTAATAGGTTGTGTTCATGTTCGAGAATTTTATTATGTCATAATCTAAAATGGAGGGCAGGGGCCTATCTAAATCTGTGGGAGATTCACTATTTTTGAAAGAAATCTCCAAAATAGAAATCCACAAATGTTGAACCTTCTCATTATTCTTTAGGGACTGGTTCAACAACAACTGGCTTAAAGTACTTTCATCTGGGGATACTGGTTAATGACGAACAAGTCACAACCACACCTTTAGAATAATTGAAAAGTTGCGGAATAATAATTGCACCACTTCCTGAGGCTATTGTGAAAAAAATGTAGATAGGTGAGTAGAGAAGTCAACAAATCTGCAATCTGACAGTTAAACAGCAAATTCTACCGGAGAATTCTTGCTTATTTGCCCTCCAGCTCAAATTCAAACTATATTAGGGATTGTAAAATATTTAATTTAGTGTTTGTTTATAGTTGTGTACAGCTGAAGTTCACATTCAAAGTTCTAGCTTCATACTATTTACTTACACACCTACACTGGGGTCCTGAATGCTTATCTAATCTAAGGTCTATTGACACTATTGATTTGTTCAAACTAATCAAAACTCACAGGTCATAGAGTCGGACCATTATAAGACTGCACAGTTGGCAAGGAGGTCATAGTTTAGAATATAATGAAAGTTGACGAAAGATAATCACAGCTTGAAAATTGTCTTATCAGTGGTGGCATGATTGGGCGTGACAGCTTGAAAGTGGAAAATTGTTAAAATATAATAAATGTAATTTTCTTTAGTGGAGTAGAATAATTACCAAGAATAATACCATATAAATAATTGTTGCGCAGTATGAACTGGTAGCCTATTTAAAGCTTAAAGAGGTACCTGATCACATTGTGTGGGACTGCCTATTATTCATTAATACTGGTCTGATATAAATGAAGCATTGTAGACTGTTTTCAATACCGATATTTCATTTGACTTAAACATAGTATCTTGGATAGAAAATTCCAGCAATGAGAACGCTGGATGGATACCTGTGGAGTGTACTTTTAGCTGCAGCAAAAAAGTAGTAGTAAGTAGTAGTAGTAGTAACAAGGAGATGGATAACAGGGACGGAGCCAACTGTCAAGGACTGAACTGATACATCAGACAATTATAGGTTAAAATGGGAAGACTACCTTCTGTACTGAATTTGAAAATTGACACCTTTGAACATTGGAACTAATGGGACAGGTTTTGTTTATATTACTGTATATCAAAACAATTAAAAAAAAAAAAAGTCAAACTGTGAAAGTAGAATGTAAAAGTTGCATAGCCAATCTGCTCTCATCCCAAAGATAAAAGGTTTTACAGCGGTGTGATTTTACCTATTTACAAAGAAAAAGGTTAAGTAATGCAGCTTTAAGTTTAACAGTGTTTAGACAGTTGGAGTTAGTGTCCATGTCTCAAGGAACATAAGTAGAGCGATGTAGAGGGAACTGTGTACACAGCTCAGGATGGTGTGTGCTTAACTTAATAGAGAACTTGTACATTCCCAACTTGGCTAAAAAAGAGCATAGATTTAGAAAACCTCAATGAGTCAATAGTCACAAGAAAATGTGTTTGATTTAGAAACCATGAAGAATATTGCCTTTGCTGCAAATGAGAAGTTAAACATAGTGGTTAAATAAAAGTAAAATTAAGGTGTCACACATTGAAGGTCAAACACCATCAACCATTACAGGAGGATCTGTGAAGATATTTCATAAAAATGCAATACATGACTAGCAAATCAATTTGTGAACAAATTGAAAATGTTTAGTTCTATTTGTTTCCTATTCAAATAGTATTAAATGTCAATTTTAAAATAGGCCATTTGTCTTTGAAAAGCATTAACGCAGATCTTAAATGTATGCCACAAATAAATAAAATGTGAATTTTATGTCACAAAAATAATTTCTGGGGTACCCAGATGATATGGGGAAAATTTTAAATGTGCACAATTGTCTCAAACAAGGCTTGACACCTTAAAAGCAGTGGTAAATGTAGACTCCTAAGTATTTTTTTAGGTCTGTAATCTCAAAATAAAGCAAAACATAAGGCTACTTTATCACTTTGTGGGTCGCTTATTGTTGTGTTTAGGGGTCACGAATGAAAAAGGCTGCGAACCACTGTGGTAGATTATAGGCTACATTTGGCTAATTATAGCATTTTGATATAGTCTGTCAAACCATGGGCAACTAGTTTCGAAGGCAAGAGTAAGACAAATAAAAATAAACAGAGCTTATCTTTTGGAATGTGTGCAGGTTCAGATTAGAATTTGAATTGCTAAACTTGGTCCCATTCCTTTTTCAATAAAACATCTTTGAGAAGGCAATTGTTTTTGTAAGCCATGTAGGATGTTTTCTTTTCTCTGCAGTGTTCAAAATACACTGTCACTGCAGGGATGGTGAGTAAGTAAGACTGCATTTGTCCTAATTGAAAACGTAAACACTGGCAACTTCATCATCATTATGAACATGATTTGAGGGAAAGTTTTTCATTGGACGCTTATCTCACCACACCACAGTAACGCTCATGTGATGTTCAAGGCCCGTGAGGGGGGCGGAGTCTATATGGTCTGAATGCACGTTGGAAAAGGGGGCGGGTCTCTAAAAATTACTACAACCCTTTTTGCCACCACATCCTCTCAGTTTTCAAACAGATCGGAGACCACCGCGGCTCACTCAGGACGATTTCATTCAAGACCACTCGTATTTGTTTGTTTTTTGATAGATTTTTGTATCAAATCCAAGAAGCCTCAGACGTGATATGGCCAAAGGCGAAGGAGGAGAACAATACTCCAACGCTAGTTTGTTGAATAAACCCAGCTCAGATGGCGTACAGCTGGCAAGGAAGGTAAGTTCATCAATTAAATTTAAATCCAGATTGATCAGACTTTATTCGCTTAAATACACGAAGTTCTGTGTGGCACTGAACGTGAGTCTAAATTTATTTTTGGTTAAATATAGTTACCTGAATGCTACCGGTGAATGAATGAAACGCGACGCCGGGTAAAGTGACATTTGTAAGAAGTGAGTCATTGAGGATGAGCACGCCTTGTTACGCATGGCTTTAACACATACAAGGCTAAATGAATAGGCATGTATAATCTGCTACAGTACACTAAATATAATAAAATACGCAGCAAACGTTTTCAGTTTTAACACAGGATATCATCTTTTGGACCAAACTTCCTCTCCGATGATGTTCCTGGTAGATTTGCAGATTGTATAAATTACAGAAAAACGTAATAAAATGTGTCACGTTGGCTGAGTCTGTTGCCGCCAAGTAAATCACGACTATGTATTTTTTTTATAGAACTGTCGCAAAATGGGTGTCTCGTCTCCTGTGGATTTAAGGCGAGCTTCCTTTGAGGCGTGTCGCATTAAGCAATGTTGGCACATTCAAGTCTTCTATTTAATGTTTACTTAATGAGAACGATTAAAAACTAGTTGTATTTGGTCAGTTTGTTTGGGATTTTTTCCCTTTATTTAATTTCAAATAGAGACTCCCAAATTTCCTGCGGACGCGAATGCAGCAATCAGCAACACCCATGAAGAAGGCGACGTGTCCAAGCGAAGGAAAAGCCGGGTGCATGCCAGCTACCATTGCACTGTGTTCATATGTTAAGATTATGTTATAAAGTCAGCAACAGTAAGAACAACGTGCACTTGAACGAGCCGAGAAAAGGCCGTCTGTATCGGATGCGCCTTATCAGTCCACAGCCGGGGTCAAATCATCTCTGGCTGCGGTGATAGTCCACCAGCTCCTGTCTGGACTATCACACGTGTGCACGACCACAGGGCTGGTTGTATGCCCAAACACACGCATATGAAATGTAAATATAACCTGAGGCTTTCTCACACAGAGCAGTGCTACTGTGGCAAATGCAAACAGACGCCCCTGTGCATATCATCAGCAAACCTAAACTCCCACAGAAAGTCACAGTGTGTTCTGATCTCTTCAATCCAGTGATACCCATAGATTTACTGAGACTATAGTTGCACAGGCAATGCTTATTTGAATAGTTTTGCAGGATGATGAAAATGAATGTGGATACTATTAATTACTGTGATATTGATATATGATTGCAATATATGTCTGTTTTTTATGGTTTAATGTATTAATACATATCTGTCAAGAGAAAAACTTAACAGAGACAAACCAAGACTAAATCAAGACTAATTTAGACTGAATAAGAGAGTAAAAAGAGATCTGCTTGTTTCAACTTTTTCATTTTAAGTGCAATGCAAATATGCAATGTAATTATGCGATATTAATTATTGTGCAAACCAATATTGCTACATCGATTCTGTGGCAATGCATTATGAAGCCCTTATATAAATACAATACTTTATTCTTGTTGAATTATCATAATTGAATTGGTATTGATATTTTTTATTACCAATTCATTCGTTTCTTGTTAGATTATCGGGGCAAAATTTAATTGTGGGGAGCCACCATATTCTCTTCTATTAATGGGAAACACTACTAATCTATGTGTGGAGTTGAAAATTAACTTTAACTTTTTATTCGTTGCCATTTGCCAGTTTTACAAGGCAGATCTCCCGCCACACCTGCATTCTTAACCTGTAATGGGAACTGCTGCCAGTCATTGTCAGGTTTATTTAAGAACTTCACCTTCACCCAGTGGACTGTGGAGACAAAAATCACCAGGTAGCACAGGGATCATAATGGCAGCTATTGTGTAGCTCATCATTTGAATAATTGCTGTTCCGTTTGTTGGCACTGGAGTCTTGTTTCAACCACAGAGCCATTTTGTCACCTAAACAAGTAAAGAGAGTAGGTTTGGCCACTGAACAGGACAGAGGTTGGTTTAAGCTCTGTTATGCACCCATTCTGTGATGGCATGCAGGACGAGGAAAATAAGTTATACGGCCAGAAGTGCTGCTTTGTATTTTTTTGGTTTTTTTGGCAGAAATAATTGTGATTAGTTACATTTCTTCTAGCCTTGGCATGCAAAATAAACTATTCGGCCAGTGTTAAATGAAATGTATTGATTGGTCAAGAACAAGGGTGGGGAATTTTCCCTGTGGCTCTGGTCAGAATGGCAGCTATCTGACTGCAGGAGTGTCAGCCAAAGACGACTGTCACCCTGCCTTTTCGCTGAGGCTGACACCATACAGTTGTCATGCCCTGGCTCCAGTCAAAATACATTTGTGTTAGAGGTGTGCGTGTAGTGCTGGTCAGGAAAGGAAATTATGACACTGGAGATTGGAATGAGGGGTTGTTTAAAGTTTTTCAATGGTTATTATTGCATTATGATTCATGTATGTGTAAGATTAGGCTGAGAACTTATTTTCAGTCTGGTTAACTTGAACTCAAGTTGGCTTTAGACACCCTGTTAAATGTGTAATGATACTAAAGTGGGGTCCTATAATTACAAGCCCGCACCATACCAAAGGGTTTAGAGGCAAGCAGCCACCTCAGCAATAAAGTAATGAAACAGTTGAATATCATTTTGATGTCAAAACTAATGTTCTTTTATTTTCCTCTTCAGCGTGACAAGAATAGATTGTCCATCTGCAACAAGTTGTGCTATGCAGTTGGAGGGGCGCCCTACCAGATCACAGGATGTGCCCTGGGCTTCTTTCTGCAGATCTATCTCCTGGATGTGGCTCAGGTGTGTGGCTGACATTATCCACAAACCCTTCTATGATCACACACCTGTCTGCATATTCATTCACTGTCACACACTGCCTAATTATAGTGTGCCCTACCCTAAACTGCCAAAGGGCAGCAGGGACATGTTGTGCACATCACTACTACCTTTGCTCTTTCGTTGTGCCCCCCTGCATTGCGAGTATTTGACCAGACTGCTGGAACACCTCACCTAAAGACCACCACCGTACTACCTAAAAGCAGCCAAAAAGAAGTGAAAGCTTAGCTACTATACTGGGCTGCTTCTTCGTAGTAAGGGCTCGGTTTAATTGGATTTGACAGTAAGCTCATGGTCATGACCATGAAAAGTTTGTAAGTCAGAGGCTTCCAAGGGTTCGGTTTGTCCAGTTTCTTTGAATCTTGATTAAGTCGCTATTAAGTGACAGCATGAAGCAGATTGTACAGTCAGAAGCATTCAACTGGCTTGGCGTCCATTCAGGCGTGCCCCCTTCACACAAAACCCTGAGAAATGGGGGCAGGAGCTGCCAAATGGCTTTAATGGGCTGAAATAGTCCTTTTATCAGTCGGAATGTTGATTAAAAATAATTACTGTAAACATTAGTGTCTTCACAATGCCGGTTTTCTTTTTTTTTTGTTAACAGTTTTTAGTGTTTTTAATTCTTTTTTTTTTCTTAATGGCATCTAATATCCTGTATTTTTGTCTGTTAAAGTTGGACCCTTTCTATGCATCTATCATTCTATTCGTGGGACGAGCTTGGGATGCAGTAACTGACCCCACTGTGGGGTTTCTAGTCTCTAGAAGCCCTTGGACCCGTTATGGACGCATGCTGCCATGGTAAGTCTTACTAAAACCATGCCCGTGTAAGGACTATACCTTCCTCTGCAAGTAAGGAAATTCTCTCGATGGCTATTGTCACCTATTCCTTAAAATTGCTCAGCTTCAGCAGCTTATCACAGGGATGGTAGTGTAGGGACATGTGTCAATGTTGGGGGAGGGGCCTTGTGACATCACTGGGGGTTTACTCCGGGTCAGTCTGATGCAATCGGTGCCGTAACTCCATTGACCATTCACCTCCTGGACACAACTGTTTGTATGTGACATTTACCCCTCAACAAAACAAGACTAAATTTCTTATAAAATCCAAAGTATTAAAGCTAGGAGGAGCTGTCTTGCACCTTTCTCACAGCATGGCCTTTGGCAGGGCACTGATAAATATAACTTGTGCTTGTCAACTGGCATGCAAACTGGGTGACAGGTTGTACTTCTTTCGGAACGTAATGTTCTTAAACTCAACTGTCACGTTTTTATTGTTAATTCACCAGTCACTGGAAAGTACTTTTTAAGTTTAAATAATATCAGATGTACAATGGGGTCAGACTTTCAACTCTTTTTTTGCTGTATTGCCTTGCCTTTATAATTTCCTATGTAGTTTTCTGTACTCATAACTACATAATTTACGGACATATTTGATAGAATTTTAGACTCAAAAATTATTATTTTAATGTTGTATTTTATGCATTTTATTAAACTATAATCTAATAATATTTAATATAATAATTAACATTTAAATGCTGAATGTTTAGGCCTTCCGACAGTTCCCCTCTTGTGTGCAGTATGTGAACCTTTGGTTTGCCAATCTCTAACTAGAGTCTTGAATCTATTGCACGAATGTGACAAATTCTTTGAATAAAATTTGGGAAGGTGTGGTGTTTTGAGCAGGAGTCATAGTGCGCCAGCTACAGGTGAGTCTGTTGTGGCCTCAGGTGAATGGTCCAGGTTCAGAATGCCTTTTGTAATTTTCCCCACAGAGAGCTACAAGTTGGTGACTGCTAATCCTTATTTAAATCTATGATTTAAAATAATACATTCACTGTGAAACTGTAAGTCTCTGTTGGGTACTCCGTCTGTTAATATACCCTCAGGTGCTTGTGGAAAGTGTAATATTTATTTGAGGGGTACATTTTAAGGAACATTTTGCTGCAATGACAATTTTAATTTAACTAAATGCTTGATAAAGAGGTTTCATAGCATCCATCATTGCACATCCACTGCACATCCAGTGACAGGTGTGGCCCATGCAGGAAAATGTGCATGACAAAGCTCTATGTAAGCATTTGGCAAAAGGGCGCGGTTAGTAGCCTCCTCCAGCCCTTTAATTTAATGCAGTGGTGGAACACAGAGGAACAACTTGACAAATGTAGGTCACAGGATTGGTGCAAAATCGTCATGTTTCTTGGTGTGTTGGAGATTAGGGCATATTGTTGTATTTCTGGGACAATGGTGGAAGAAAGGAATGCCAGGCATGCTTGGTCGCATTCAGACTCGAGGAGACATAAAGATTTGAAGGCGAGTGTGTTGCAGGAGTTGAGAAGGCGCTCCATCTCAAACGTCTGTGTGTAGGGAATGGGGGAGGGTCCGGTGAGCTCTGATTGGTCCAGCCCACAACACACCACTAGAGCGAGCCAATAGAAAGGCAGGTCTCAGCTACGAACACTCAAATGGGCGTTGAGGACTCTAAAGGGGTTACTTCAGTTCAAGTTGGGAGAAGCAGCAGAATGACTTTCACTGTTGCTGCAACCTTAGAGTGGAGGAGTCACAAGAGATTGGGACGATCTCAAACTTTCATTTTATTGCATTCTGCATAAGGATTCTTGTTTTCGGTGAAAATAGATTTAAACATTGAAATGTATGTTTAAGAAGTTGGGACCATTTGGAAACTCAACAGTCGGCCATCTAAAACAAAAAAAAATTTCTACACCAAATTAGGTTCACTCTAGTAACTTAAACCAGATAGTTGGACTATTTTAATATATATATTTATATATTTTAAAATGTGCATAATTTCTCATCAACTCTAATACATCTAAATATAGTACAAACTTTCTCTGGATTTATCCTACATCCAAAAGTTTGTATAATGTCTACAACCTGAAGAACAAGTACCTTTGTCTTAATAGTTCAACTGTCACAGGCTTGTTGAACTTGTCTGGGTACAAGCTCCACTCCCTTTTGAGCAGTTTAAGTTTAACATTTAAATTTGATTCCAGTGGGTCATCTGAAATGTATAAGTAGTCCTTAGTCACTGTCACTGCTGAGGGACTAGACTAGTCCTACTAGACCTACTATATACAGAATGAAGACTGTATTAATCAATTGCTAATAAATTGTATATTGCAAATTTCCATGTTACATATAACATCTTTACTTTACTTAAGAGAAAATTGAAATGGCACATAAAACTTTGAGTTAATAATTCTTCAGCACTACCACACAATAAATTTAACTTGAATTTCATAGAGGTCCATCTAGATTAGGACATTTTCATAAAGTTCAGCCTTGAATAACTGTTATTTTAATATTGAACTCCAGATGTACTTTTACTACACACATGACTCATATCCTCAATGATGTGTTTGACTTGGTTTTCTCTAAGCTTTGTTTATAATCCCAGACTCAGAATACCATGGCATGATCTGCATCCTCCCTTCCCTCACAGGCGTAGTTGTTGTAGAGGATCTGATTGGCTAAAGAGAATCTGACCATCAGAGGAAGCTGATAGAATAAGAGGAAGTGACCAAATGCTTCCCCCTGTGGCTGGATTCCCATCACAGAATGACATCACACACTTATCACCTGAGGCAGTATGTTAAATATGTGGACTGAACAGGTGTATAGGAAAAGGATGTTTAGATGACTAAAACAAGATTGTAATAAAATATGAAAATATATTTTATTATTATATGTTTATTATATGTTTAGTATATTTATGTTAGACAACATATTTTAGTAGTGAGAGATTAAACTTATAACTTGGTTTGATGAATGTTTAGTACACAATTTTACCAGTCTATTCTTAATGGTAAATGTTTATAATATTTGTGTATCTGAGGTAAAATTCACATTAAACTGAAAAGCCTCACTCCTAAAATGTGCTAAACCAGGAAGGCCCAGGAGGGTACCCTTTTCATGCATGTGCACACTCAGAACATTGTGCTCCAGTTGCTGCACGTTTAAACTTGGCAACAACAAACAACTGAGGTTCAGAAAATTGGCCTGGCATAAATGAAAGCCAGTCACATTAATTGGTGTGTGGTGCACCTTACATAACGACCGGTGCCTCTCTTCATAACGACTGTTTACAACTTCACACGCTGCTGAGCTCACGTTGTCCATCCGCTCATGTTTGGTTCTGTTCTTTGTGTCCTCCTGCAGGATTGTGTTCTCCACTCCTCTGGCCGTGCTCGCCTATTTCCTCATCTGGTACGTGCCCCCTTTTGAGAACGGCAAAGTCATCTGGTACCTTTTCTTCTACTGCCTCTTCCAGACCCTTCAAACAGTGAGTGTGACAAAAGCATATGTGCATGCGACTGTGGTGTAGCTTTTTTAAATGACATACATTTTTATTCCATTGTATTAACTGAAAATGTTATAATAAACGTTGTCTTAAGATAACTTTAAAATGGCTTTCTGTTCTTTTGTAGTGTTTCCATGTGCCATATTCAGCCCTCACAATGTTCATCAGCTCAGAACAAAAAGAAAGAGACTCCGCTACGGCCTACAGTGAGTATTGTGCAGTGTCAAGTTGAAATCTTTAACGCACATATAAGACTAGAGACATAAGACTTGCATTTAGTAGACACACAAAATTATATAAACAGTTTTGATGGAATATTATAAATAGATAAATAACTATACTATATAACTTTTTGTATGTAAAATATAAAATGCTGGCAAACTACCAGTGACAGTTGAGCACAATTTGACAAACTGATGTCCTGTCCTCTTTCAGGAATGACTGTGGAGGTCTTGGGCACCGTGCTTGGGACAGCGATACAGGGTCAGATAGTGGGAATGGCCAATGCACCCTGCCTCCCAGGACCTGATGACATTTTGGCAGACCATAGCAACAGCTCTGTTAATTCTTCAGAGCTGGGCAGCACTATTGAGCATACGGTATGAATGCACACACAATCACTCCTAAAAAGGTTTGTCAATTAAATTATAATTGTGATTGTGTCTTTTATAGAAAATTGCATACATGATTTCCTCTGGAGTCATCTGTTTAATCTACATCCTCTGTGCAGTGGTTCTCTTCTTTGGTGTAAGAGAGCAAAAAGGTAAGAAAATGTTGATACTCTTTAGTTTTTAATGTAGAGCTGCATATTGGATGCTGATGAATAGCTGTTGCTGGCGTGTTAGCCTTCGTCCAATAGTTTTGCTCAGTCTTAGCTGGTGTTGAGTGGCACGAGTGTGGGCTGACAGCCTGTCATGGACAACAGAGGCTACTGTTAATTCTCCTTAGAAGTCTTGTGACTAGCCACTGTAATGTACAAGATGACAAAGTTCAAGCTCAAACTGCTGAACCAAAAAGCAAATTAAATGACTATAACCATGCTCCATTTGCTCTCAGATTCATGTCGTCCAAAGTCGGAGCCAATGTCGTTTTTCCAAGGAATCAGGCTAGTGATGGGCCATGGACCCTATGCAAAACTAGTCATGGTTTTCCTCTTTACCTCACTGGGGTTTATGGTGAGTAATGACATAATTCAAATAATAAAATTCAGATAATTAAGTATGAGGTTGTTGTTGTTTTTTTCATTGAAAGTGTACATATTAACACAGACCACTAGTAAAAGTCTTTACCATTGTCCAAATTGTTTTCTTAACATAATGATTATAAATTATCTATGAAGGCAAAGAAGGCTATTTGCAAAGAGTATTTTTTTCTGATGCCTACTTTAACAATATGCATCTTTTGATGTGAGATATGTTATTCATTTTATTACAGTTTCTAAATTTACAATTTATTATATATATATATATATATATATATATATATATATATATATATATATATATATATATATATATATATATGTGTGTGACATAATGACAAATAATGGACTTTATATACAAAGAGTAAAATCAACTTTTTTCCTTAACCGATTAACCTTGTTTGTTTGAGCTCTTTGGCTAGTGTGTGACATGTCCTTGGTATGTGCCATGTGTGCCAGAAATGTGTTTTTTGCTACTGTAAAATGAAATTGATTCCTGATGCTCTCGTTTACAGCTCCTGGAAGGAAACTTTGCTCTTTTCTGCAGCTACACTTTGGGTTTCAGAAACGACTTCCAGAATATCCTGCTAGTCATTATGGTGAGCACACAATGCAGTATACTGTAACTAGCCCTCCTGAATGAAAGAGACCACGTTTCTGAAGCAATGGGCTCTTGAAACTATTACTGGCTTGTTTATGGGAAATAATTTAGGCACTGAGACAAAGGAGCTTGCACATAAATTCACAGTAGCCTCAAGGCTGCACTGTTCTCCATTGGAATACATGTCTCTCCACTGCCAACTGGAATGATATGTGTCCATTCTTACTATTCAGCTTGAATGCCACCCCATTCCCACTGACAACAGCAGAGACAGTGCAACTTGGCCATCGTTTGGTCGGCATTTATTTCATTAGTTGTAGCCTTTACATCAAAGTAACAACCAAGCTACTGTTACAGGTGAAGCATGACCACTGAAGTAGACCACTGTAGTAGTACCCAAAATTTTAAAAGATTACACAGCTGTGATCTTTTGCGTCATGGAAAGGATTAAATGGCCAAGTCAACAACATTAAAAGTATACTGAAAAAAATGTCAAGTTTTTAACGTTAAGCCCTTACAGAAGTGAGCTGATATCTGACAGTAAATGATCCTAATCCTAATCTTTATCCCAGCGCTTTAATTGTAGCCTCAATGGACAAAGATTAGTTTTCTAGAAAGACACTTGGCTAACAAGCCAGGCTTTCACTTCACATTATATAATCTCTTCAGATGTATCTCACATCGTGTGGAAGGTCAAATGACATGAAACATTGTCTTGGAGCAGCAGGGAGTTCATTAACTGAACAGAGAGGATCTTTGTCTGATTTCTTACTCAGTTTCATTGATTCACAGTTAGGCTTTTGCTCACTGAAAACAAGTCTTTTAGTGTATAAACGCAATTTGTAGCATTCATGATTAATGTAGGATATGTGATCAGTGTTTTGCTTACATCGTCCAGCTGTTTTTTTCCAATGCAAAATTATCATTAAAGCTCACATACTCCTTGTGTCAGTTCCAACCATGAATAGATGGAGAGTATTAATCAGAAAGTCATGTTAAACCACCATTACTGTATCAGAGCAGATGGGAAAAGCACTGTTTTTCTCAATATTTATGTATCCTTTAGATTGGTAAAACATGGAGAGGTTAGAGGCCACACCCATATCAGTGAGTGAGCCCTCTGCCCTGCTCCACTGAGCCACAGGAACCCATTGGACTATTCAATAACATTACTAAGATCAAGTTTGTTTTGGGAAGAGCCCTGAAGCCACATGGAGTCTTATGCGCAATGTTGTGCTTGGCCAATGTGCTTCTGCATCGCTACGCTTAATGTTATGTCAAAGCCAAGCGGAAACAGAAAAGTATTCAAAGAATGCCGAACGTGCCATTCTTCATTCACTGTTGCGTAATATCAAAGCACTTTGTTTCACAATCCTATAAATTAATATTAAAATGTAGAAAATGAAAGTAATAACTGAAACTTGTATCCCTCTCCAAACAAAACAACTGCTTGACCACATCCTTATTTTTGCCCACAGCTCTCTGCAACACTGACCATCCCCTTCTGGCAGTGGTTCCTCAGTCGCTTTGGAAAAAAGACAGCGGTTTATGTTGGAAGCTTGGTAAGACCACTTTAGCGTGTTAAAAATGCATGATTGACAGCTGAGTAAATGTGTTTTAAGAAACCAATCTCTCTTGTGCATTCTAGTTCTAATGTGTTTCTGCTCTTTACAGTCTGTGGTTCCTTTCCTCGTCCTGGTGGCACTTGTGAAGAGCAACCTCATCATCACCTATATTGTGTCATTTGCTGCTGGAGTGTCAGTGGCAGCGGCCTTCCTTTTGCCATGGTAAGAAACCGACCAAGTTGCTTTATATTGCCAGAAAGTGTATAGTTCATATTTAAATCATACACTTGAGGCAACACAAATATTAGGGCTGTCTTCACCATATAAAACTGATCTTTATACATATTTTTTTTCTCCATTCATCACAACATTTGTTTTGATCTAGCTGTTTCCGATTTAAATACACACACATTTGAAAACCGTAATAAGAGTACAAGAGTGTAACAACATTGCTTTTCTGTAGGTCTATGCTTCCTGATGTCGTGGACGATTTCCAAGTGCACAATCCTGACTCCACTGGCCACGAGGCTCTTTTTTACTCTTTCTACGTCTTCTTCACGAAGTTTGCATCTGGGGTCTCATTGGGCATCTCCACTCTCAGTTTAGAGTAAGTTTTTTCTTTCCAATTTTGACTGCAGAGCTGAACTAGTTTAGTAGGACAGAGTTAAAAAGTCAAACATGGATAAGCCAAAACTAATGGAAAACAAATCCGGCTTCAAAGGGATACATTCTTTGGGCCTTTCCTTGATTAGGTACAGTGTAGTGTAATGGGTCTGCAGCACATGACTGAGCTGATGTTGCTGCCCTGACTCATGTGACCTGCTGCTAAAGAAGATTTTATTAGATTATAGCATTAGTTATACCAGGCTTGATATATATGACCATCACTCGTATCAAATCATTGCTGACATTTTAATTTTTTTATTTCAGTTTCGCTGGCTACTTAACGAGGGGTTGCTCTCAACCTGCTGCAGTGCATTTAACCCTGAAACTTCTGGTCTCGGCTGCCCCCATCGTTCTCATTATAATCGGGCTTTGCATACTGTATACTTATCCAATCAATGAGGAAACGAGGCAAGGCAACCGCAAGCTATTGCAGGAGCAGAGGTAGGAGAACTTCATTGAAGACAATGTATTGTAAATGTTTAATGTTAGCTGCTTGTGACTGGCAAAATTGTAAATAAATCGGTGCTGTTTTTACAGGGACAATGAGAGTGATTCAGAAACGGACTCCACAGAACTGGCCAATATGGTGTAGCAGTGTTTCGGCCCTTGGACAAAGTAACTGGTATTTTGCACTGGGTGGGACCAACATACCTGGGCCTGTTACGTACGATGGGCACTGCCTTGTCCAATCACAATGCTGCTGTTTGAAGTCTACAAAACTTGAGTGTTAGCCACTTGAGGCCTTTAAAAAAAAAAAAAAAGAAAGAGAAAATGTTACACTACCATCAACACATTTTATAGCATGTTATTCATCCTCTCCCTTTTGTCACACCTCAAAAGCCTTAGTTTTCCAGCATGCTACTTTTGAGTGCTGTGGGAATTTCCTAAAGGCTGTTTTCTTGGTATAAAATTGCACAAAGTATTGAAAGAATCGCCAAAGGATGTGTTTCCAATGCTGCCATTCATGGTGCTACAAACCTGAACTTGAGTTTCTATTCATTTTAAAAACCACATGGAACATTTATGTCCTTAAACTGTGCAAAAAACAAACATTTCCTCAGTTGCAGACACCAATAGAAACCTGTATATACTTGCTTGCAACTGGGACATTTTATCTAAAAACACTGGAAAAGATTCTCTCAAATCATTGACTGTGCGTTATAAAGCACATTTGTGTGATGTACAAAAATCACATTGTCTCTTCAAAGTTTACAAACATCTGTCAATTTGTCCCATCTCAACCACCTCATTGGTGTTTCTTCTAAAGATGGTCATGTGATGGTGTGTGAAAGATTGCATTAGTCCCTCATCTAGGTATTGAAACCACTACAACAGTAAAGAAAATATTTCTTTTTGCACAATTAGAGGCTTAAACATACAGTATACACAACAAATAGGTCAGGTAAAGACTGGAGAAATTATTTTCTCTGCTAAACCGACTCAGTTGGTATAAATTTACGTATTTAAATATTTATTTCTTCTTGAAATAATGTTTGCCATAGTTTTGCAGTATTTAAAACCCGTATGCTTGTTCTGGCTGAATGGTGAAAGTGTCAAAATGCTGAATGGAATAAAGCTAAAGTGGTGTAAATTCATGTCACCACAGGTATTTTTGTTCCAAATGGCATTCTAAAGGGAAATTACCTTGAAAGTTGAGGATGTGAATGTGACATAGCCTTGTGTGTTGATTTTTGTTGTAAATATCTTGTGAAGGAACAGAATGCTTTGTGTCCTTGTCATTAAAATGACAAAAGGCATAATTCATATCCATTGATATGAAAATGTACAGTGTCATATGTTATACATACTGCTCCATCTGCAACATGTTATTTTTGATAACTGGATTGCCAGATTTCATGTTTATTCCCCTTTTTGTTTATTTATAAAACTGAATTTATTCCATTCAGCAGGGGAAATACTGCACAATGAACACTGTGCCATTTCTACATAAAGCCCTAAACGAGTTGTATATCATGTATGTCTTGTTTTTATTTTGTCAGTGTGTTAACTCTGAGGCTTAGCCAAATGTGTGACCCACAAATGCCTTGTGTACAAGCCTCTTGTGCATATGTGTATATATTGTAAGTATACCTGTAAATATATTTGATATTTGATGTCAATTATGTGTATTCTACTGAATTGTAGTTATTTAAAGAAAAATGAAAATGAGGACTTGTTAATAAACAATAATTGTACTGTGAATGTGTGCAGTGTTACATTTACCATACAAAATAATGAAGTCATATATAGCATTCTCTATATAATGCTGTGTCTTCTAGTGAATGACCAATAATACTGTTCTCGTATCGTTGCATTATTCAGGATATAAATTGTGAAAAGCCAAACGTAGAAACTTGTTCAAATAGCTGATTGCATGTATGGTTCCTTTTCTGAATCAATAACACCATCTAGTGGCCAACAATGGTATAGAATTGCAAAGAACTGTGATTTATTTTGTAGCGGTGATTATGTCGACCATTTCCGGAAAGGATTTTCCACTTCTCATTCACTGACCCGGGACTGGTGGATCTATAACTGAACCCATCGTTTGGTACTTACAATTTTCCTGTTGCCTTAAAATGCGCGTTTTTTCTGTGTCCATCAGATGAACGTGTAGTTTTCACCTGCTGATGTGCGTGCACTATGGCTAGTCCTGTGGGTCAGGGCGGTCAGGGCTTCCAGAGCAAGACCAGGGAGGCCATTCTGGCGGAGCTGGATAAGGAGAAGAGGCGCTTGTTGCAGGGCCAGCCTGTAAACAGCCCTGGGGCGAATAAGACTCTTTCGTCGGTTCGAGATGGCCTGAATGACGCGAGGGACAGTGTGGAGCAGCAGCACGTCGCCGCGCAGCAGAAGGCCGCGCTGCAGCACGCACACGGACACTGCTCCGGGTTCTTCATTACGCAGGACTCAGCGTTTGGGAATCTCATCCTCCCAGTGCTCCCCCGTTTGGACCCAGACACATGACTTTACAAACTATGTCACAGACGTGGTCTCTTAAATTCATAATCAAAGTTCCAAATTATATGCTTCAACTTGACTGATGATGGAGCTGACCCAGACATGTCTTGGCTGAAAAGTCAAGCTCTAGCAGTCTACTCTGTGTGATGTGTGTTGAAGTGTTTTTGCATTTGTCGTGCATTTTAAAGTATATATTTATAATAAATGATTTGTTTTATTATTATTATTATTATTATTATTATTCCTGTCCTGGTAGGCTATATATTTTATTAATAACGAACAAGGTGAATTGGTGTGTGCCATGGGACCAAGTTTGAGCATCTGCTATTTGGGACACTCAGCAGCAGATTCAAGCTGCAAATTGAGTCTACAGGCGATGCAAGCGGTCTCTGGGTTATACATTTACCCAGCCCACCCTGTCTATGTGTTGATTGGTGACAGTCAAAGAAGAGCCCGCACCAATGGAACGATTGGCACATGATGGTGCAGTGGACATACAGTATGTTATGGTTATACACGGATGTATTTGCTATATATCAAAATAAACCTGCACACTTTGTATTGCTAAAGCAGTTTGGGCGATGACATCCTAAATCGTACAGAAGGGTATTGCCTTTTACTCGATTACATCATCGAGTAAAAATCTTTATAATAGCGCCACGGTGAAAATCCACAGGTCTGCTCTCGATTAGTCCTGTCTGCCTCAGGTCCGAGTGGTTGAGTGCAGAGCAGAGCTCACGCTGATGCAACACTGACAGTTAAACTCAGCTGGCTTTTACAGCTCATATTCTTCTGTGTGTTTGATGTAAGTATTTACATTATAAACGATCATTCTATTTGATTGGTTTCTTAAGTTGTATTTATAGTGAGCAAAAAACGAAAGGAAGATTTTTTTAAATGATGCGAAGCTAAGAAGCTTTAGCCACATGGTTCTGGAGCTAGTGCTAAATGCTGTGTTTTTAGCTGACGCGTTCATTCAATCCTCTATGTCCTGAACACAATCTGGACAGATCTGTGGTCCTTATTCATAATTTATAAGAACTTTATCTGACATTCTTGAGACAATGTCCTAAAGCGTTAATCTATTCTTGTTAAAGCTGCTCGAGGCTGTACATTTTATTCTGTAAAGCCCATCTGTTTCTAGAATATTTGCCATCCGGTTACGTGAGATCCGATAAGATCTCAATACGTAATAATTATGAAATTTCACATATTAGCAAAACATGCTGAAGCAATGTACTTTTCTTTTTTGTAAATAATTTCCTCAACAAGTAATGCAAAAGTGCCTTCTTTTTGTTTTCTTTTTAAACTTGTAGGTCAATTGTAATGGCAGGCCAGTTAAATCCAGATGAGAAGTTTGACCTCATCACCAGGAACCTCCAGGTAAGACAAGTTTACAATAACACCCACAAACACTTACGCTACTACTAACATCTCAATGTAAAATTTACAGGAGGTTCTTGGTGAAGAGAAAGTGAAGCAGGTCTTACAAGAAAGGGAGCTCCGAGTTTACTGGGGAACAGCAACTACAGGCAAACCCCATGTGGCATACTTTGTGCCCATGTCGAAAATCGCAGACTTCCTGAAGGCTGGCTGTGAGGTGAGTAAAAGTCTTTATAGTATTTTTGTACAAAGGCAAAGTACAGCAGAACATTAAGAGTCTTCTCTTTTTACCAGGTCACAATTTTGTTTGCTGACCTGCATGCCTATCTAGACAACATGAAGGCCCCCTGGGAGCTGCTGGAGCTCAGGGTGAAGTATTATGAACAGGTCATCAAGGCTATGTTGGAGAGCATTGGGGTTCCTCTAGACAAACTCAAGTTTGTCAAAGGCACAGACTACCAACTAAGCAGGTTAGACGTTTTAGTAGTGTGGTTTCACGAGAAGTATGATAAAGATGTTAATTATTTATTGTATCAGAGAGTACACCCTGGACGTGTACCGCCTGTCATCTATGGTCACTGAACATGATGCGAAAAAAGCTGGAGCAGAGGTGGTCAAACAGGTGGAGCATCCTCTTCTTAGTGGTCTGCTGTATCCTGGACTGCAGGTATTCCGCCACCTTGTGAGAGTTTACTACTGATGATGAGACATTTGTTTATAATATTGAAAGGCAAACATGCACTAATAAAGATTTTAAAAGGAAAGTTAATGGTACTGTCAACAGGCATTGGATGAGGAGTACCTGAAGGTAGATGCTCAGTTTGGAGGAGTTGACCAAAGGAAGATATTTACTCTTGCAGAAAAGGTAAGTGTTGTACAACACATGTCATTCATTACTCATCTTGTTTCAGTGTTGATTAAATTGGAGATAAGAAAGTACTTTTGATTTGTCCAGTACTTGCCTTCTCTTGGCTATGCTAAACGTGCCCATCTAATGAACCCCATGGTGCCAGGATTGACTGGGGCAAAGATGAGCTCGTCCGAGGAGGTAGGTTTTCAACCAATGAAATGTGATTTTAAAAAAAACTTAACATTATGTATTATTTTGGGCCCACTACTTTACTTCACAGGAGTCTAAGATTGATTTGCTGGACTCAAAAGAGGATGTGAAAAAGAAGTTGAAGAAGGCTTTTTGTGAGCCTGGCAATATCCAGAATAACGGTGTCCTCTCCTTTGTCAAATATGTTCTGTTCCCTTTGCATGGAGGTAAGGTTGTAGGATGTTTTTTTTATTTTTGACCGGATCGATTCCACCGGGAAACTGAAATATACATTTGTATTTGTTCCAGACTTCTGCGTCAAAAGAGATCCTAAATGGGGTGGCGAAAAAGTGTATACTGTATTTGAAGAAGTAGAAAAAGATTTTGCTGCTGAGGTAACTGCTTGTTAAAAGTTTTTATACTTTAAAAACAATATTGATATCCATTTAACAAGTTTAACGTTTCTCTTTGTGTAAAATCCTTAGGCGATTCATCCTGGAGATTTGAAGGCCTCTGTGGAAGTTGCACTAAATAAACTGCTGGAACCAATCAGAAAAAAGTTTGAGACCTCTGAGCTCCGTAAACTTACTAACTCTGCCTACCCAGACCCTTCAAAGAACAGTGTGTATTTAAATTTGGGTTTATTTTTAGATTTAAAGGATCAACTCTGATGGCCAAGTTTGTGTTTTGTCTTTCAGAATCAGGAGGAAAGGGAGCAAAGGGAGGAGGAGGAGAGGACAATGAACTGGCCCCATCTAGGCTTGACATACGAGTGGGAAAGGTTGTCAGTGTGGAAAAGGTAAGGCTTCAAAACAATACATGAACAGAATAAAACTGCCTCTTTTACGAGACTGTGAGATTTTTTTTTTCCAGCATCCAGATGCGGATTCACTCTATCTAGAGAAGATTGATGTGGGAGAGCCAGAGGCGAGGACGGTAGTGAGTGGCCTTGTTGCCTTCATTGCACAAGAAGACCTACAAGACCGAATGGTGTTGGTACTATGCAACCTTAAGCCACAGAAGATGAGAGGAATTGAGTCACAAGCCATGCTGTTGTGTGCTTCAATGTAAGTTCCCATTACTTTAATGTCATTTGATAAGTTATTTACTGTCATTTTAACATGTCATTTAGTGAAGGAAAGCCCAGGCAAGTAGAACCTCTGGATCCTCCTGAGGGATCGTCACCAGGGGAAAGAGTCTTTGTAGAAGGCTACGAGATGGGCAAACCAGATGACAGACTTAATCCAAAGAAGAAGGTGTGGGAGAAACTACAGGTAGGGAATGCTCGAACTGTTTGTTTTTTATTAAATTTAATTTTAATCAGACATTTCTGTCATTATGCTCTGGTAGTGGTAGCAAATAAAATGTGTTATCTTTTTCATCTCAGGTTGATTTGAAGGTCTCCGACGAGTGTGTAGCCCAGTGGAAAGACAAGCGACTAGCAACCAAATTAGGACAAATCACGTGTAAGACGCTGAAAGGAGGCAACATCAGTTAACTTCACACACCTACAGTCCCGATCAAAAATTTAAGACCAGTTGAATAAATGGCAAAAGTCACATTTTCAATGGATCTTCACAAGGTTCCAAATAGAGGTTCAATATTCACCAAGGAATGGGAGTTAGACAAAAAAAAAAGTTGAAAAAGAGTCAACATTTTATTGAAAATAACAATTAAACAGAAATAGACCGTTCTGCGGCTGATCAAAAGTTTAGGACCACCTCAAAAATCAACCACGAAACCCCCTCAAAACAGAAATCAAAATCCCAAACATAACGCGTAACGGCCTTAATTTGGGGTGAAAATCATCCAGTGTCTTGACGGACAGACAACTGGATCCCACAGTTCCATGCTGGTGTTATTTTTTTGGGTCTTCCATTTTTCACTTTCCACTTTTGGGTCTTCCATTTTTCACTTTCCACTTTTGTTCCATAACCCTCAGATCTTTTAGGAAATTTACTGCGTCCCAACTCAATAGTGATACATGCTGTGAGAGGCCTTGCTTATGCAGCACAACAACCCGACCACATTCAAAAAGAGAAAATTTTTTGCCTTTGCCATCAGAATGTCATGGCAGTGTGAATATGACGTGGTACTAAACTTTTGATCAGCAACACAACAGCCTTCAGTTTAATTGTTGTTTTCAAAAAATGTTTACTCCAACTTTTTTTTTTTGTCTCACTCCCATTTCTTGTTGCTTATTGAAGCTCGACTTGGAACCTTAATATTCAATCATGCAATGTGACTTTTGCCATTTATTCAACTGGTCTTAAATTTATGATCGGGACTGTATGTATGCAATGCTGCACAGAGGAAAACATCTTTCATCTATTGCCATGACAACAATAGCAGCAGAAATTAATCTGGTTTCTCAGAGAATCTCTGGACAATTAAAAGAACACCAGTTCTGTGAGGAGCATCTTTGGTGGTCGTGTTGTTGTGCTCCATCAATGCAATGCAGAACATGATGGTCATTGAAAAATCCTTTTCCACATTATTCCAAACTTACTAACAATGTAACATTTTTTTTAACTACATGAATGCACTCAGCTGAATTCTTTAAAAGTAAATGTTGATATACAGTTATTTCTGTTTTAGTGGCCAAATAATTAGTGATAATATTGATTTTATCTACATTTGCCGTTATGACTCAATCAATGCAATACATGATAAATAAATGTACACAATGAACAACAAACCTGATAAGTTTTCTTTAATACACTGATTTTTATTTAAAGTAGTAACTGTACATATGAATACTCTGTATTTATGACTTGATCGTCAGAATATTCCACTCAGCTTTCACGTTGAGGAAAAATGTATGTGCAAATGGGAAGAAGCTAGACTTTTCTTTACAACCAGGAGGCTATTGTCAATTATTTCATAGGTTATTCACCCCACCTCACCTTCTCTTCTCCAGTACTATTATTTTTTTAAATATATTTTTATATTATTTACTTATATAAAAACAAAATGCGGCTGATTTTCTCTCCCTTGTGGTTGTAACACACATTTTTCAAAAATGTATATATTTTAGCTCTTTTGAAAAAAATGTCATTAATTGATTTATTTTACAAAATAATTACACAACACAAATAGTATTTCACAGAAAGGCTTTGTCAGAGCTATAGAGGATTACCTACTTCATAACTCAGCCACAAGAGGGCAACCAAAAGCAAGTCACATACAGAGTTACCACCGCTTTGGGATAGGTGTTATAAGAGATAAATAATGTAGAAAAATACTCCAGAATAAAGCTGTCATATGAAATAGGGAGGCTTAGTTTTTGCATAAATATGTAAGGCCATTATAGGCTAAGGCTTTTGGAATATTTAGAATACTTGTTACGCAGCAATAACCAAGTTCATACTGTCCACATAAGTATTTGTTTGCATGTTGTCTTTGCGTGTTCTTCTGGCTCTGCAGTTTGTCACCAAAAGGTAGCTCAGAACAGTGTCTCGATTGTGTCCGCTGTCACTCTTGTAGCTGGAGGGGAAAGATGAGCGCAGGTTAGGCATAATGGCATCACCATAATACAGTTACTTATGAGTGCACAGTCCTAATTGGATTCAGCTGCAGAGACATGATCATGAGCTTTAGGTTAGGGAGGCACATGCTTACACATTCTACTAAAGACCTTTGTAAGCAGGCATGGTTCCTATTGTATATTGTAAGATTCTCTGCACAATGTTGTTGTCAGGGGAGTACAAAATATGCTTGCTCAAGCATATTACTGACTAAATATGACTTAGCTTGCTATATACAGCGACTACGTTCAGTTAAATGTCAAATTTGGTGGTAGACATTGTTAAGTCTTTTATTGGGAAAAGGTGGCAGTGAAGTTTTATTGTAATTAAACTGATGGAGTGCACTTTGATATTCCAAAAACAGATATCTCAGTTTTCTTTTTCCATTGCATGTATGTATATACAAATACAGATTTTAACCTAACAGAAAGAAAACATAGGGTAGAACTTAAAACTACAACTCTTAAGTGGAAAAAAATTGCTTACTTTTTGTTTCAAGTGGAGCAATTTGGTGCTTGATGCCAACATTTCCTGGAAACGTCTGCAAGGGCCCCACACTGTCATAGCTTGGTTTTCTGGCAATCGGTGGAGGAACAGATTTGATCCCCCCGTTGGAGTAGGCATTGCTCTTGGACTGTTCTGACAAATACACGAGTTCTGCTGCCAAGTTCTGTTTCAGAGCTATCTGAGATTCAGGAGATGGGCTCACAGTGTCAATGATCACCTTTTTGTTACTCCGCGAGAAGATGAAGCTGGCTGTGGAGGCTGTGGATTTGTGTGTGTCACTTCCTGGTTCACCTACAGAGTTGTAAGGAGGTAATCTTGCTACCGGCCGGGTTAGAAGACACTCCTTTGAGGACATTGCAGCGGTTTTCATGCGTATAGCTTCTTGTAGCCGCAGAGAAGGTTGAACCAGTGTTGTAGATGGTAGTGGAGATGAAGATTTAATAGATAGTGACTTGCGAATTGGCTTTTGTGGTACGTTTTGTGGAGTTTGGATAGCTACAGGACAGCTTTCTTGCAATAAAGTTTCTACATTTGCTGATTTCTCTTCTGAAGGGGTGTTGCCTTCTCCTTCCGCCATGCTGACTGACCTGAGCCGTACCATTTGAAGCAACGAGGGAGTGACAAGAGGTATGTTAGCATCCTCTTTGGGAATAGGCATGCTTTTGTGGCGAGCTTGAAAGTCTTTGGCCCTGCTTGCCGTACTGGGCTGTCTCCTGAAATTAACAGATGAGGGTGGGTTCTCTGTAGTTTGGAGAGGGGCAATGTGGATGGGATCTTCAGCTTTCAGAGAGTCTTGCCTTGAAGAATTTGATAATAAAGATGTCGAGGTATCTATTGTACTGACCGTTACAAATTGTGTGCCTTTTTGTAGAGCCATTTCTTCGCCAGAAACCAATACCGAGGAGGTCTCTCGCTTTTGCCCCTTCACAACATGATTGGTTAAATTAGTAAAGTTATTTTTATCTGTTTTGTCGGTTATGTTTACAGCGTTATCCATTGGCAGAGGAGGAGGCGGCGGGAGGGGAAAGTCTGTCTCGTCCCCTCCCTCATAAGCTTCTTCCAGTGGTGGTGGAGGAGGCGGCCAACAAGATTCTGAAACTCTGCTCTCCTCTTGTACCTTCTGTAATTCGACAGAAGGCAGGGTTAAAGTTGATGGGGGTGGTTTTCTGGACAGGGGAGGTGTTGGTTGGTAGGTGGGTGGAGGAGTGGCAGGGGGCGAGTCTTTTGGAAATTTAGGCACGTCTATCGTAAGTGTGTCAGTTGGTGAACTTCTATTTTCTTTTAAGTTGGTGTGGTTATCTGCATTGCAACTTTCGCTTGTCTTTGGTTCTTCGTCTGTAGGTTGTGTTGAAATTTGTTCTTCAGTTGTTGTCACTGTTACAACTGGAAGATTGTTGTGTCGTTTTCCTGTTTCTACATGTGCTACTTCTCCAACATTTTCTTGAATTAAAAGATTTTCATTAGTCAATTCCACCTTATTTTGATCATCTACATCATGTTTCTTGCTCTCTGATTGCGCCACCTCATCTTTCACAATGTTCTCTTCTACTGGTAACTTATTTTCTTCAGTTTGTGTCCCTGCCTGCTTAGCTGTGTCATCCAGAGATTGTGACAGCAGCTCATTTCCATACGATCCAAAAAGAAGTTCCACAGTGTGTATATTATGAGCCCAAACTTCTGGAGGAGGTGAACACGGCGCTCGGACTTTGGGGTATGGTGGTATGTTTACAAGACCTTTGATTTCCATTGTAAGTGCTGATGAGATGGCAGGTGACGTTGTGGAGTCCTTTGCAGAAACATTGTGATTGACAGGTTCAGATGCACCAGACGACAGTGAGGTGAGCGAGGAGGATGGAGAACCTGCAGAAGTTGATGCACGGGATACTGACCGCTCCGGTTTGACTGGCGACTTTTTCTGTTTTTCTGGGGACGTTGGGGAGAACTCTTTTGGGGACAGCGTCGGCGTGCCACTTTGACTGGAGTAACCGCTGGATGGCGAGATGGTGCGTTCCATTTTGTCCCTATGCAAAAAAGAGGCTTCAGGAGGCTTGGGTGGTGTTCCTCCATTCTCGATGAGAGAATTGGGTGTGGATAACGTAACTGTTGTTCTGCTGGCATCAGCCGTAGTCATGGTAATGTCATTCTCCAAGACAGTTTCCTGGCATTTAACTAAAACCTTAAAGTTATTTTTGATCTTATTACTATGAAGGGAGTTTGTTCTACGAGGTGGTGCCGGTGGTTGCTTTGTTTTTGTAACCGACAAACTTCTCCATTTGAGATTCCTGTCCTCAGCTTGTGACATGTCCATCTCAGCGCTATCTCCTACAAACAAATGCCCACTTGTATTTGTAGGACAGCTAATCATGCTAACAGAGCTATGAATGCTAACAAGATCTTCCCCAGTATGATCTTGCTGGTTTCCTTGCCCACTCACACTCATTGTTTGTGAATCTGCGCTGCATGTGCTCCTTTTGGACGAAGCAGGGGAGGAGATTAAAACAATGGTCTTTGAAGACTGGGACTCGCTCAGATTTGATGCTGTAGTTGAGTCAGATATGAGTGTGGAGTTGTTCAGAGAAGTGTCATTTTGGGAGCTTGCCATGTTAGATCTTCTGGAGAACAAAGGGCTGATGGGTGAATCTCCAGATCCCAGGCTGCTTTTGCTCACAGTGCGAACGCTGCTGCCTCGAGTCCGGCTCAAACCGTGGTCGATCTCTATGACGTCCACAGAGGCGGGCAGCACAGCATTAGGGATGATCGTGGACATGTAGGTGGCCTGAGGAGATATGGACATCACTGGACCCTAGAATCATAAAGAAAAGTCACTGTTTTAGTCATGTAAGTGAAAGGTTGACATTAACGTAATTGTAAATGTATTTTATAATATTGATCAGTGTTATTTGTTGTTTTGTTCAGCAAATCTCTACAAAAGGTATAAATGCCTGAGGACTAAGCTTAATGCATCTTTGGGCATATTATTTAAATAGCAAAATGATTGTCTCTTTAAACAGTATTTTAATAAGGAGAAGATGTAATATTGTTCTTTTGTAAGCAAATTAGAAACATCCACTAGAACTATAATATAATTTTCAACAAATGCAATCATCCTTATTCTGTTTAGATTATTAATGTAACTATGTGTGCAATGGTGCTCTTAAATACAACTGAGATTATCAAAAAATATCCAAAAGTAATAGGTTTTCAGCTGCTTTGAGTTGTACTAACCTGCGGCTCCTGTAGAAAGCTAAACATTGTGGCTGGAGAGGAGAGCGAGGATGTCATCCCAGGAACTGCGACAGATTTGGGTCTCAGTGTGGAGGTGGAGCCCATGTGATGTCCAAAATCCTGGAAGCTAAAGTGCTGCTCATCTTGGTACATTGCCTGGAGATGCCTCTGCAATAACTTATCCTCTCTGGAAACCTGCTTTGAATACAACATGATATATATCGATATGGAGATGTACAATTTATTAGTGATTTATTCAGCGGTAAAGCTTACCTCGAGCTCTGAAAGGTGTACTCTTGCTCCTTCCTTGTTTGCGACTGGGGTCCCTCCATCAACAGTAGGAATAATAACTACCCCTGCCTGGCTGTTATTGGCTGTATTGTTATTTTCAGGAAGCTGTTGAAAAGTTGAATGTCGACGTAAGGCTATAAAAGAATATATATTTTAAATGATTTCAAAATAGATCCATGTTAACATTGATGCATGGTCAGTGGTCATTTTAGCATACCAAGCTCTTTTTGGACCTGGCTGGGAATGCCCATGATGGTCGTCCGTCTGCTCCTCTTCTTATTCCGGTCTATGCTTTTCACGGGATTCAAGGGTTTAAATGTGGAACCTAAGAAATAATTCAAAAATATGGTGACATTCTACAAAAAAATACTTTGATTTTTGAGTTAAGTTGAATCAAGGGAAGAAACGTTCATACACTGCTCTGAATACAAATGGGAGATAATGCATGCAAGTCTGTGGTTCCTCCCTCACTTATACAGAGCGGCATACTGCACTTCGTACTGATATGCAGACAGCCGCAGTGCTTCTAATAAAAGTGAAAAAGTTCTGCCTGTCTATATTAAGAGAAAGGAGAGTGTGTGTATGTGCCTTTCTGTTTGATTTCACACCAGAACTGCAGAGGCACCTCGCAGCTGCATAGAGGCTCAGCGACTGCTGTGTGCATGCCAAAGACTGATAACACTAGTCTAAAACAACAAATACTGTATGTGTCAAAAGCCAAAGAGTTTTATTTATTTGATGACAGTGTTACCTACAAGATATGCATGTGTCATGTATGACACTCACTTATTTCTGTCAATTCCAGCAAATCCAGCTCCATAGTAGTGCCCATTTTAATATTAATTTACTTATTAACCAATTGGCATACAATTTCTTTAAAATCATTTATTGCATGTATAGTTAGATAATATATTGTTTGTGTAATTTATTGTCAGTGGGTGAACACATTTGCTCCCTACCCTAAAACATACGGGGCCATAGAAGTAGCTTACCATGGCGGGTGAGCCCGGGTTTTGTTGACCCAGCAGTGAAGACACTGATGTCAGTATTCCCTGTGAGGGATCTGGACTCCGGACAGCCATCTTCGTCCTTGGAGCTGATATCCTGCTCTTGCTGCAGTGTGTTGGTGGACTGCACATACAGCAATGCTTTAGATGTGTGCTTTGTCTATGTGAAGGGCAGTTAAAAGATCAGACTATTTAAGTACTTACAGCAATGCTCTCATCGTCAGGAAAGGACACTTCACTTCTGTGTTCTGTAGACAACACATGGAGAAATATTTCAACATACAGTAAGTAACTCTGACCCCCAAAATATATGTATCAACCAAAGTAGATTCACAGTATAAGTATGAGCCAATGTGAGTCATGACAACATTTATGATTTTTTTTGCATTTATATTTTCATTTTCTTTACTATTACTATTTTAACCTAGTAATGGAAGAAGTAATGAAAATGTGTGCTCATTACTCAAGTAAGAGTACAGTTAGAAAAATGTACAAGTGTGCTGTTAGTTTTTTATGCAAATTTAGAATATTTTATACCAGTCTTTTACACAACACTTGATTAATTGAACAGTTCAAATCTGAATTAAGTTGTTTTAAACTGCAATCGGCATATGTATAGAGCGTTGGCCAATCAGAGCAGGTAATGCTGTGCCCTTTTAAAAAGACAGTATTGAGACAACCATTGATTGGGTTGATTTGTACCTTCAATGTAGCTAATTACAACAAGTAAATGTTTAAAAATGTACTCTAAAAAGTTAAATTACCCAAAATATCTGTGAGTGAAATTATTACTTTGCACTCCTGCTTCTAGTTTTGGGATTGGCTTGAAGTAGTTGTAGTAATAAACATACATCATCATTGTGTGTGTTATGCTCATCATCATAACAAGCATAACACACACAATCTTTAACATTTAAAGTTTTGTTTTTTTTCTTTTTTTACATCTGACCTTCCTGCAGTATTTTGAGTCCCTCCTGGGCCTCAGTGTGCAGGTCCTCCAGGTACTGTGGTCTGCTGCCTTCAATGAACACATTCTCCTGGTAATGCTGAGTAGCTGTGTAGTGCACTGACAACCTCTTCTGCTCCTCTGTCCTCTTCGGCCCAGCTGTTGAGAATGAAAGAAATAGAACTTCATATACAAGTAATAACACAATACAAGACAGTAACTAGTACAACTTCCCACGTATCATCAAAGGTAAACAAAATGAACAGGTGTTTCAATCCTAAAACTTTTATCAGCTTGGAGTGAGGCCCTTAGCGTAATAGCTCTTATTTTAATTCACTCGACACACTCTCCCAATCTCTCCAGAGCAGTCTGGTTGGGCACTCGTCCAATCCAGTCAGGTGCACAACACAAAACCTACGGCTACTCTGTGGGGGGTTGGATAATCTCATTGACCTCATGTGACAAGATCTCTGGTGACTCTACCCCATGAGAAATAGAGTAGAGTTTCCCTAGGATTGATTAGTTTAAAAGTGGGCTATACATAATCGGATGCAGCATTGATCAAAAGAAGCGACATTTTGATTGATTGGAATTATTTCCAACATATGACAACATATAATAAAATACATGAAACAACAATTTAAGATAATGTAAAATGCTTTTGTAACATGTTCTAAAAGCAGTAGGAAGAAGTTAAAAGGTTTTTATATTTAATTTGGTCTAACTAAGCAAAAAGCAACCTTGAGGTGTCAATTTCTCTTCCTTTGTGGGTTATAACACAGCGGCTTTGAGTTGCACCTGGTTAGGTAATCTTGTGTGTCAGTGAAAAGGTGTACAGTAGATGCAAGTGTCCTCAACAGGTGTTCAAATACAATCCTGCCCATGTCTGAGTGAGTCACAATCCTGTCTTCACTCGTTTATATGTTCTTAACCTGGAGTACATCTGGAGTATGGAAACACAGATTCTATGGTTTCTTCATTAATGCAAGCAACCAGCCTGTATAGAGTGGTCATAGGGGTCACGGCAGTAAATTTACTGTGGCAGGTCAAAGTTTGGCTAAATGGGAATTGTTCTCAATCAGAAAAAAATTAAGGACAAAAACTTTCTTTAAAAAGTTGACATGTGTGATCACCATAGCCATCCAGGTTTTATCATCAGATTTGTCAACAGTTAGCTGTGAAAACATGACCCCTGATGCCTGAATGTTTAAAATCACAACGTAACTATCAACATATTTCACATATTTCACAGAGCAAAATTTCCAGGTTAGAAAATATATGTTACCAGCATAAAAAACTTCCTTAAACAGCCAGATCACTGTGGGAGGTTACGGGCTTTAGCTTGATTAAGATAATCGTCAAAAAAGTCAGTTAAGCTCTTTATCTCATTAGCAGGGCAGGGTCCAATCAAAGGGTAATGTGCCAAATTGGTTGTTATTTGTGTATACAAGAATCAGGGACAATGAACAATCCCAATACAATTTCATAAACCATGCCAAATATTAAAATATGGTACATTCCCAAAGCAATGCCGCACTCACCCTTCTTTTTGAAGACAGACAGCAGAGAGTGGATACTTTTCCTGAAGAATACAACCATGCCTAAACAACATGACAAGCAACAAACTCAAAGAGTAGTAAGTCCCTCTTCTATTCCTCCAGATGAAATAGGAAGTGTAATCCTATGCGCAGAAGTGTTGCTCTAGCTCCTTGAAGTGTGGACTGAGTGACTTGGTATAGGACAAGTGCACAATGAGATCTGCCTCCAGCCGGGCGGCCTGTCCCAGCTGCTTTATCCCCGAGTCTGATACTTTGGTCCCTCCCCCTCTCTGTCTACTTCTCACTGTGGCTTCTCAGTCTTCATTTGGATTCTTTGCATGGAAAATCCTATGCCTATTGTCGATTGTGGAACCCCCCTTGTGCAAAACGGCTGTCAGAGTTTGCCTTTCAAGAGCAACCCCCCCAACCTTCATGGCACTTCAGACACGTGTGTGATCATGCCTATGCAACAGCCTGGTGAATGTTCAGCTATCAATAACTATGGTTCAAATTTGCCCTTTCAATGTCAGTATAACATTTTAAACAATTCCAAAAATAATTCCTTTACCCAAAATGCTGTTTTTGTTGTTTTTGGCCAGTTCATTTATTATTTTCATGTTAAACCGCCATTGAACATTTCTTTCATAGTTTAAAAAAAATCCAACGTTAAAATCAACATGCAATATTGTACTTGTAACGATCAAGATAATGTCCTTGTCTTTTGTCAAACGTGTGAGCCTTCAGCATCTGTCAAACTAATTATTTAAGGACTGCACTGATTGCTTTTGACAGCAGAGGTTGTATGCAGAATATCCTAATGTAATTTGCCAAATCTAATCTATCTGTTATAGTTTGTTGCCACTATCTCTTTCCTAACAATGTTGCCTACAGAAGTTTGAGTTATAAATAGCTGACAGCGTTTCATCATCGCATCTCTAATAGCGCTGTGCTTGGCGTTATCCCAGTCTACTAATGTTTCCTGAAGTACAGAGGCAGTGAAATCCAACACGCACCAGGACAACAGAATAGCTGATTTCATGGTTAAAAATGAAAAACAATGCTGTGTTTTTCCTGTATAGAGGGAGAGCGTACTTAGATCCACTTGCAATGTGAATGAATGCTTGTTTCCAATGACAGGGCAACGGGGGGCTACAGCTGCACCATACGCTCGGTCCAGCTGGAGGGACACGCGGCCAACACAATTACCTTCAAACAAGAACCCACCATCCACAAACCTGCTATGTTAATAATAGCTTGATACTGTTCAAAGCACACAGTATGCTTTTTCAGGTACTAACTAATGGACTATAACGAAAGTAGCTCATCGTTTTACAAAAGCAGATCATCAGTTTGTCATTGTAAACTGCAATATTGATCTTAAAACAGGCGTAACAGAAACAGGTCCATTGACTTGCTGTTTAAAACTGATAAGCCTCTCCATAATGACTTTTTACAGTCTCAAGCCTGGGATTTTCTTTCAGATGTTTGTATTTTTTGAAAAATGGCTTTGTGACAACTCTACATGTATAACTCAGAGTCTGAATTTGCCCAAATAATCACAAATAAGTACTGGTATGTGAGCAGGGATAGGGGGTAGGTGAAAACATAAATTTTACGAGAAGTCAAGCCTATATAGGATTACTCAAACACGCATGAATCAAATAAAAGTTTGAGTAAACTAATAATGAGGAAACACTATGTACACAAGATTAAAAGCTAATTAAAGTTTATGTCCCCTTTAAAGTACACAATGAGTTTCAAAATGGTGCTTTCTTGCGAAAAGCGAATGAATCAGCCTCTGAAATATTGGCCCTATTTTACAATACTCACATAAGCTAATGTGCAGGCCAAAATTCAATAAAGGGATTATCTAGTTTAGGAATAAATACTAAATCCATAAAGTCAGAATTTAAAGAGCCCTTATTCCCTTACCTCTTACAAACAAACTTAATACTAAAAAGGGAGTTGAAATGTAACTTTGCCAATGAAACCAACAAAACGGACATATGTAGAATACTGGCAATATGACAGGAGCTTGGAGACTGTCTGATTGGATAAGACCACTTGTTGAGACGTGCAAACAGTGAAGTGTTTCGTCTAGCCCAGAGGATGAAGAGCTTATCCTTGGCCTTTCCACAGACTGTAAACAGAGAAAAATAAATGAGCTGCTAGTTGTGGTACATGCACTTATCTATTCAGAGCTTCATTTTGGTATCTCTGTATTGAATCAAAGTGGGTCAGTGGAATACAAACTGAACCCTCTGTACAAAATTACAGTGTGTGACTAATATGGATGGCGAGGTTATTATTATTTAAATTGGACTGTGATAACTTGCCAGTCTTCCAAGCGAGTAGTTATGGTCAGATAGGTCAAGGCTGCTGGCAGCAATTTTGACAAGGACCAGCTTTAACCCATTTGCAAACTACGCCAAACAATTTGCATCATCTTCAGTTTAACTTGTCCCTGTTTTGCATCTTGATTTATATGATATTATATCAGATTAAACTAAGACAACATATTATACTGTTACTATTTGATAACTTAGGAGCAAATGAAAGTGATAGGAAACGGTTTTGTACCCTTAAAGAAACAAACACATCATTTTTCAACTATTCCTTCCACGCCCCAAGTTCTCAATGCACACGTATACTATGCACGCACCCGCTTGTCTGCCTGGCTGTTGTTAACCAAGACCCCGAGTATCAATATTCATTAGAAGGTCTAAAGAGACACCATCTGTTCTGGGGGGAGAGGGGAGAGGAGCTGGACGTAGCTTTGATTCAATACCAAACAACACACCATTCCTTCACACAAGCAAAAAACAGGGAACTCATTTTTCAGTTTTAGGAGTAGGTAGTTATGAGCTCGAACGTGATTTAGTGTGGTCTTTCTTTGTGTTCATGTCCATAAGTCAGTGGTCTTGTTTGGGCTATTGTTAAAATGTCAAAGACCACAAAAGCCCTACTTCATTGAAACATCGTCAGAGTGAAGGTAAAATCAATATATCTGGTTAATGTTGTCTCCAATTGAAATTTATAGGTTTGAAATATTTCTTTTTTAACAAGTGTTTCCTTGTAGTTTTACTAGTTGTCATTTATAAATTAGGCCATATTAAAACAAATGAATTATATTTGATCTCTTTTATATGAAGGGTTTTTGGAAAGTTTAGTGAGAGTTTAGGTTGTTGATCCAGAAAGGCATTTACAAGAATCCATGATAAGGACATCCATATAAATCCAAACTCCAGTCACAGGAGGACAACAAGGAAACAATTGTAGCACATTCTTAGCATTTTAATCCAGATGTTGATAGTCATTACCATGAAATTACCAAGAACAAAACTGATGCTACTTCTATTGTTACATTAGCCATTTCTAGTAAACCATTAGTCTCAAACACACCCTTGCATTAGCTCACTTCACCAGAAATCCTCTCATCCCTGACTCTGCATGCATGAGACTGCAAAACAGCGGTCATTCGATGATGACAGTTACTGTAGATGCACAAAAATATGTCTCCTTCTGGACTGACCAAGCCCTGACAAACATAACACACACTTATTGGAAAATGTAATGGCACATGGTGAGCAGCATTATCTCATCGCGTAGCCTCAGCTCACCCGCCCAACCGCTGCACAGGGGCGGGTCAAACTAAGACCAAGACAGAGAAGAGAGCGATGGGCCGCTTTTGTCATGAGTACAAAGTCAGTATCAGGTGAACATGGATGATGTCACTGGACGGTTACTCTGTGGGTCAGGATGACTGTGGACCTAAGTTATCAGGTGAATGTGGCTATAGTAAAAGAGGGGCTACACAAATGTGACAAAATGTAATTAACATGTCATTACAATTGTATTATTTGTTTTGGACTAAATGTACTCATCATAAAACTGTCTGTTGCGTTGGTACTCAATTAAACATTTTAATGAATTATAATTTAATCAATTCCAAATATTGCTACGATACTAAAATTTACTCAATACTGATTTCGATACAGCATATATAGTAAAGAAGACAATTTTTTTGGACAATGGATTGTAATTTTCCACACAAATAAAATTTATTTTTTATAATGTTACACTAGTTCTAATATTGATCAAGACCATTCTATTCAGGAAAAGTCTAACTTTGCTCTGTTCACTTTTTTAGTACAGATTATTTAATATTGGTTATATATCGATACTTTTCACAACCCTAATTCCACATTCAACGTTTTGATCTTTGTCCTCTGTTCTAACAAAAAAAATGCCCAGATGTTTATACATTTTACATAAGATAACAAGTTAATAAGTGCTTGAAATAGTTTTGTTTTGAAGATATTTATGGCTGTCTTAAAGTAAGATTGTCACTCAAATTCAAAGATGTAAAAATATGGTCAGAATATGAACTGTACAAGCGGAAGTGAGTGCAACATGATGAATGTTGGCATGTGTCTGTCTATTATGTGAGCGTGGAAACAAAAACAGACTGGAGCTGGCTGTGACGTCATGGATCAGCTAATGTGGGGTCAGTAGCAGCAGGTGGGGGCTTTTTGTTTGGAGACCCTCCTGGCACACGGCCCACATGTTTACAATAAGCCAATGTTTAACTTTATATAGACCTGTTTTTATAACTTTGTGCTGAACTTTCAACAACCATGGTAACACTTTAAAATAAAGTTCCTGAGTAAACTATTTATTATGCGTTAATAAGCATTTTGATGCAATTTGATAATTATATTTCATAAAAATAACAAAAAAAACACCAACAAAAAAAATTTACTCCCACAATAATGCATGCTTGTAATATGTCTAGCAAATTTGCAACAAAAAGTAGCCTTGTTTATTTATTATGTATGTATTAGTCTACTCTAGATATAACCATATCCTTCTATAGGGCACAGATCTTTTTTGTAAGTTTCTGCTCTTTTTAATCAATTTCACCAGGTCTCATGCATCTCTTTCCCTGTTGCAGGCAATGAACAATTTTGTTGTTTAACAGTGTTATGCCCTGCTTTGTTCCAAACTCAACTTTGACACATGCGAGTTAATGTTTTTGGGACAAGAAACATCAGCTTCAAAGACTAATTGCACCCTCAGACACTCTGCTCTCTTTATACAGACATTTCCTTTCAACCTATATTCTCTCTCTCTCTCTCTGTCGCTTTGTTCTTTCCTTGTATCCGCACCCAGAGGAATTCTCACACAGTGGCATCATGGGAAGTGACAGTCACATACCTGGTGATTTATTTCCTCCCCTCTTGCCCTCTGCCACAGCGTCCTCGATTCCTTCTCTGATTTTGTTGGCTCCAGCTCGCCTTATGTTCAGTCTTTTGGGGTATTACTCCAATATGAACTTGCAATTTATTTGGTAAAATGTTATGCATTTATAACGTGTCTATTTTCAACTTGTGCGCAGTAGGGGGAGGGGTTAGTCCTAGTTAATACAAGACCAGTCGATGTAGAGGAGCTCATAACTCAGACTCCCCAGTGCTGCTTTAGAATACAGATCAGGGCAGTAGCCACCAGGACTGGAGTGTGTGTACCTGAAGGACTGGCTGTTACCATGATAGAGGGCCATATTGCTGGTCACATTTTAACCCGAGCTTGATGTGCACTGGCAGTTTCATTACCTTTCACGAACTGGCAGCTGTTATGAACACAAAACAGTGTAGCTGCAGTGATAGGTATGTTAGGACAGTAGAAATAAAATACAATAAATGGAATAATGTCAATAATGTAGCAAGAGAATTTTGTTAAAGGGCTGAAATGCAGAAGGTAGCATACGTCCAATTATGTCCTAAAAGTAATCATTTGTTTTATATAGGCCCCTACAAAAGCTGCAGTTAGCATCATATCATCCAGATGGTGATTTGCATTAAATTAAATTCCTCCTGCTGATGCAAACGAGAAAGCCTACAAAACTAACCTTATGCATCACAATATTGCAATAGAAACAAAGACAAGTAGGTCCTTTGTAGGACTGTAGTCGACTAAAGAAAGTCTTGATCTACTACAGACTTAATTGACTGAAAGGTGGTAGGATTTGGCACTGACAAACGCTCACAAAACTATTAGTAACTTCAGCAAAAACAACTTTGTTTGCAGATAAGTTGTTAGTGAACAACATCTTTGTAAGGCAGATAAAACTGTCCAGTTCCTCCCAAAACTTACTCCATGCTGTCTCCTTTCTGTTGAGGTCAATTTTAAATCCTTAAAAGCCTGATAAAATAACTAGTCGAATAATACAAATTTTGTTGACTAAGACACTATTAACAGATTCATTAATCAGCCAAACGACTAAAGGACTACAGCCCAGTTGAATGCATAAGGCTGTTGTCACTCAATTGATTGGTTAAAGTTCTTAAACAAAGCAAATGTAGACGTTTTGTTTTGGCCTGGAGTAATTTGCCACTGCATTTAATAAAACATTTGCTGGAAGTTCTAATGGCATTATCGTCCCTGAGCCAGTTCACGTGGATAAAGTAATTACATATTGCAGTGATATATCTTCCTGTGTGTTGTCTCTTTGCATTTGCCTGTGAAGTCATCATCTTTAATGGTGACTTAAAGCTCAACCAGACCAGAGCAGAAGTGACTTTCCCTGCAGGACTCCTCTGAAGAGCATCCAAACATGGCGACCCAAAATAGTATCTGTCACTCTATTCATGATGATTCCTTTCTCACTTTCCCTAAGAAGATTCTGGGTATTTTTCCTGCAGGAGGGTGAGCCATTTTCTGCTGCTTGTCAGCGTTAGAGTCTTTTTGAAGAGAGTAAACATTCAGATATGGCTCACAGCTGAGACACAGTTGACCCGCCAGTCTCCAGTTATCTCAAAACAAGATAATAAATCAGTTTGTTGCATTTAGTATAAGTGAGCAAACCGGTCTCTCAAGGGTGACCTGCAGGCCAAGAAGAAACCAACCGAGAAAGAACAAATGCAGTACATGCTTTTAGGGATGATAATAATAATGGATTTGGCCAGGGATATATGTTACACACAGATCAAGTGTAACGTTATGACTACAGAGAGGTGAGTTATGAATTACTTAGGCAGTATAGGTGAAAATGAATGTATATATAATAAATAATAATAAAATATAATAAAACAAGATCATCTATTAACTCTTATCTTCCACTGCTTCAATTCCTGCTCCTGGGTATAACATTCTGGGAGAAAAAAATATGGTGGTTAAAATTGAAAAAAGTAAGAGCTAAAGCCACCTCAATAACTAACCTGAGAGTAAAAGTTCAGGGATATCGGTTATTTCAGGTCAACCCATGTGATGACGTGTGAGTCCTTTTAACATGATTGATGAGTTAATGAGAGGCTTACAACTTCCACAGCACTTTAAAGCGACGACTCATTAGTCAACAGGGCTGGACACGTTCAGCATCTTCAAATCTTGGACATTTGAGCTTCCTCTTACGTTACATTATTCTATTTAGTCAGCACAAATAGTTTGATAAACATTAAGTGCTTCCTCTGTAATGGAACAATGGGACAATAACCCATTACATTACGCACTACAATAAAAATATATGTTTATGATGTGGCTAATGTTTGTCAAAATAATTGCCATTTTCCACATACATGGAAGAAGTTGTCTTCATCCATTGTCAATACACTAGCTGTCCATTCTGAACTCCCACCTCAAGGGCAATGAGCATCTCTGCAAACAATTTGTCAAACAAAAATACTGTTGAATTTTAATTTTAAGTTGGACTAAACACTAGTTCATTGCAACTAAACTGAGTATATGGCATTTTAGTAGCATTTTCTACCGATCCTAGTCAATTATTATATATATATTTTTTGCAATTTTACAGAAAACCAGTAGCTTTGTGGTCTATTTTTTATATGCTGCCAACTATGGTTAAACTTTGCCACTGCATTTCAAAAGGCCTGTAACATCACACAACTCTGCTCTGATTAGTGGGCTCAATTAGACACACACCTGCAGGGGGCGAGGTTTGAAGTGCAAGTCAGTAGCAGTGCATCCAAACAACATCAGACGAGCTGTTTATTCGCTCTTAGCCCTTCATAGCAAAGCGGGCACTACTATTTCTGTGACCCTTTCTGTATTCAAATCTGTCAGATTGTTATTCAAGCTGTTCCTCATAAGTAGATCTCCTCCTCCCCCCTGTTTAATCTGCCCAGTACTGCCCAGTTTAATGGCTTGTTTAGACTGTGGAATTTAAGAGTTTGGTTCCACTTTAAATGCACTATAATTATGCTTGTATGCATCAAAGTATTTGGTATTATGTTTCTGGTAAATTTTAGACATTTTCATAGTAATTCACAGAATTGCGATTCAGAATTGTGTAGTTATAGTACAGCATAGGCCTCGTCCAGAGTCGGTATATGTGTTGTGTAGCTTGTTTATTTTACAAACTGACCTTAAAATTCTGCAGCCTCTGATAAGTCCAAATTAACCCAGAACAGAAAGTGCGCCTCCGGTGGTGTTATGTGTGAGAGAGGGTTAGAAATGTGGGGAATGACAGTGTTAACAGGTCTCTCCAGCTCTGACAAAACAACAAGTCATTCTGACAATTGGAAACTTTTGGTGTCACAGAAACTCTCCGTCACTCTTCCTCACAGAAATCCCATTATGCACAGCCGATGAACTAAGCTGCTCCTTGGTAAACAAGTTCAAACCATTTTGACTGAATCTGTTTGAAAGCACTGGTAATCCCCATAAAAAGACGACAGCATGTTTGGGCCAACCTTCTGCCAAATTCCCCTGCACAAAGGCTGGAGCTGGCAGAAGACTTGAGCCATATGTTTCTGACCACATATGATCATCAAATATGACCTGTATGTACATGATATGTTCAGAGTATCAACGAGCTGCTTCTAGTTGATGGATTGTAAAGGTGTAAAAGGGTAATCAAACTGCAAAGCAAAAATATATATAAAAAAAAAAAAAAAAAAAATATATATATATATATATATATATATATATATATATATATATATATCCTTTTATGTCAATTCTTAAAGTTAATGTATGATAATACAAAATTATTACTGTTTATACATAATACATAAAGAGAAAAAATATATAAATCCCAAAATGAGAATTCAAATATAATAGTAACATCTCAACATGGATCATGGGCTGATGTATTAAATATATAAATCGTGTTTTCATGAGTGGTTACATGCCTTGTCATTCAGGCTTGCACTGTATATATCGCTTTATCTGTTTGCAAAGCATCTGACAGATTTTTCCTGTTCCTAACTTTCGTGCTTGTACTTTTAAATATATGTATAAAGACAAAACCTTAAAGCCACACTTGATATATTATCTGTTATGGGAAACCAGAAACACAAACAGAAAATACCTTTCTGGTTGAAGCGTGATTTAATTTTAGTTCATCAGTGCTTTAATCTCACTTTGGCTCTCTGGAAGTACCGGGCAGGACACGCTAAGCTGTCACAAGGTTTACATTATAACATCAGATAATGTCAGTACCAGTTTGCTTATGTATCTCACAGTGATAGGTATCTTTTTACCCTCAGCATGTCATAAGCAGAAAGAATGCCCTCAGAATGTTGTACTAGTCAAGCCTAGTGCACCTGTGATAATCATGTGCAATATGTGCCAACTGTACATTCTGTATATAGTCTCAGTCTATTCTATTTTATTCTTAATATTATGCATGCCTTTTTATATATTTTTATATTTTATTCATTGCTTTATGTTGCACCTTACGCCGAAGCAAGTTCCTACGTTTGTGAATTTCACTGACAATGGCAATAAACCGTTTTCTGATTCTGATATAATTTAACATACTATTAATACACTTTTACCTCACCATAGTCACTTACTGTATATAACAATACACTTAAGCCACTTTATTTGCCATTTTTACTATTTATTCCCAGACAGCCACCTACTGTAAATAAGAGTGTGCACTTTATACTTTATATTGTATTTTTATTACCATGTTTATTTATCCTATTTTTATTGCATGCGCCTATTTCATTCATTCCTGTCCTAAACTGTGTGTTGCAACAGTGGAATTTCCCCATTGTGGGACAAATAAAGGATCTCTTATCTTATAATCTTATCTTATCTTACTGCTAAAACCTTAAGCAATAACCTAAGACAAAACACCACTAATGTAATTCTAAGGAGAAAGACATTACTGTGCAAGTTTATACATTTATAGAGTATCATCTTGGCTGCTGCTTGTTAATTGTTAATAAGCCTGTGTAATAATTTGAATAAGAATTTGTAATGTTAACAGACATGCAGGGACAGTTATACCCATATTGCACATATGAATATGACAAAATTATTATAATTTTTTTGTTACAGGATAGTTTTAGTGTTAATATACTAATACACGTATTTCACATAACTGTAACGACCTGTTTTGTCCAAATGTGTTTAAAATGCAGCACCAATGTCAAATTTCAGAACTGCACTGGCTATTTTCAATAAAATAAATGTTTTGGATCCAGCATACAGCTCTGGTATACTCACTCCCTTATAGCCTGGGTCACTCTCACTGCAGACTCTCAGAAAGGAAGGATTCAGTTTCTTGCCCAAGGACACTGGGAATGAGAGTCACTGAACAGAGCCAAGATCAAACTACAAACTTTAGTCTTCTGGATGACACAAATTCAACTTGGAATATTAGTGCTGAAGTTCATTTGGCAGTTTGTGTGACAGTTCGTCAGTACATGGCCCATTTGACCTGAAGTGCTGGGATGATCTCTAGAAAGTAAATTTGGGCAGACAAAATAAGCAATTAATTGTCAAGCACAAGGTAATTTACCCTATTGTTACTGATCTTTTAGGTCAGATTACTACAAATTAGTGACCAAGCGTGTCATTCAAAACCAGACTACCAGACGTTCCCATAGTCATGGCTAAAGGGTAAGGTGGGACAGAGCCAGACGGGCACTGAAGCGCTTTCAAGTGTATAGGCCCGTGACACCTGGCTGTAGCAGGTCAGAAAACAAGGCTACAAGTGGAAATTGATGGTGACTATTAAAACAGGCAGAGCTGAGAAGGAGAAGGTACTGCCTTTGAGGCCTGCAGCCGCTAATGTCACACAAGGGAGGAGAGGTGTAATGAATGACAGGGCTAAGGCTTTCACTGCATTTCTAACACACTGACAGATTTGAATGTAGTGTCTGGAGAGTTGAAAACTGAGAACTCTGAATGTGGATTATTCTGGAAGATGGAAGTATCATATGACTCAAATTGTCTGCTCAAGTTAAAGTATTGCTTCCTTATGTTACTAAAAGGTTGCAAAGGTACATTCCACTTTGACTGTGTGTCAACTACTACAAATAATTATTATATATATACTATTTATATATATTATAAGCGCTAAAAATGCCACTACTTCTAGTACTACTGACACACTTGCTCTGAGAAAACTATATCGGGTTATATTGGGTATCAGTTCAAGATATCGCTTATGCATGTATTAAAATACAATTTACTGAGCACTGTCAATGCACAAAATATAATAACATTTGCATAATATAATACAATGCTGTTGCTGTACAAATACAAAAGTATTCTGAATGTAACTGGATCAGTGTGGCTCAAAATGTATTTGCTTTGTAAGAATAGTTTAGGCTCTATTATTATTGATTTGTGTTTTGTTATGACAAGTACTTAAAATAACTCAAGTATTGCCATGATATTGGGACTGAAAAAGACTGGTGCATCTCTGACTGGGATCACCTGTACAAGAATCACTTCTACTTGAGACAGTAAACAGTAATAATTTTATAACTCTACAACATTTATAGCATTGTCAATGCGCCTACTGACAGGCCTACTTGTCAGGAACAATAACATTCATTTATCATAGCGAAAATAAATTGTATTTCTTGAGGTATGCGCTCAGACACTTCAAAATGTAATCAAATAAATTACTAGCGTCTGGTTACTTTCCAGCTTTATAAAGAAGAAGTAAAACAGACACTTAAGGTACATTGTGTTCAGCGTGTTAACACTCCTAACAAGGCTACTACACGAGCTTAAGGAGGGCTAAATGACATAAATGGAAAGTCACTACACTCTTCTGATCTGACTTGGTGCACTGCAGGGAATCAGGGATAGTGTAACTAAATGGGATCTTCAAAGGAAACCTAGACAAGATCATCTTAACCCAGCTTACAGAATTCAAAAGGCTTAGCGCAGAAGTAGGATAATAGGATTCAGAATTTCACATGCTGCACCAGACATCTCCAACTAAAATGAAGAAAATGAAATCATGTTGTGAGTACACTCCTATGAACAACCTAATTCTCCATTGAAGCAACTTGCTGTCACCTTAACTTGTGTGCAACTCAGCTATAGAGCGCAGCTTTCCATTCCAATAGCTCTGCGCCTACATCTTTTAACACAGTGAGATATAAAACAATCCAAGGTCAAAGGAAACAGTGAGAAGTAGATGCAGCAGGTACAAACTGGCTTCATAAATGTGTTCAGCCCCCATTGAATAAAATCGAATCGAATAAAAAAAGTAACTTTTAATTATTTTTTAATTAACATTGTGGTGTTGAAATCAGTATTGAGAATTGAGCCTTTTCTTCTGTATTGAAATTGAACATACTAATGAGGTGTATTACAAAATACTACAAATAAACTCACAAATAAAATATGTAATTCTCCCATACTCAGAAATGGGACTTCAGTTACTTCAAGTCCATATAATCTGCAACTCTGTTTCAATTAATTGGATAATGAATTTGTGGGTCCCACTCACTACAGGCACACCTCCAGAAAAGCATACATTTCCTATATACTTTATTATGAGATTCTACTTTGGGTAATAGTATTTTTATAACAACACAAAACACAAGTCACTGAGTTCACCACCTGCTCTTCAGAAGTGGCTACTACCAGCACAAGCGACACTAAAAACAGTACACTGTGGTCTGCTTTTCATAGAATCGTAATTTATAGGACAGAATTAACTAGGGCCCAAGTTAAGTAAACCGTAAAACAACATGACTCTCAAATTGCAAGTAAATTGTTGCATCTAGATTTTAATAAAGTACATAAATTAATGCATCAATCCTAGCAAAACACATTTTTTATACTAGTGTTTGTGGATGGGAGTCCATGCGTAAGAAATGGTCTGGTATGTAGGAATGCATTCACACCCCAAGTTTCTAAATAAACCTGGGCCAGACAAGTCACACACATCCACACTATAACAAACTAGTCTAAATGCCAAATCCATTATCAGTGTGTAACTATTCTTGTCCAGTCTTTTGTACACCAAAGCCATTTTGATGTTTGGGTGCTTCTTTGAGGTTTCTTAACTCAGCGGGGTCAGTGGTATCCAAGGAAACAAGCCAGAAGATGGATCAAAACTTCAATAAGGACACAAGGCAATCAAAACATCAATTAAAATAATGAAAGCTACAAAACATCTGAAAGTCAAGACAGCGCAAAGAAGCAGAATGGAAACTCAATTGGTAAAAGTAAAAAATAATAATTGTTCACATCTAACTGCTGTTTGTCCCAATGTAAACAAAGTGAAACTGCCAACTACAATATTGCAAAACTAGGGGATTTATTTTAAGAGCAAGTAAAATGCTGGGAACTGAGCAGACAAAAACAAAACAAATTTTGAGCATTATCAGTCAATCAGTCTGTGTCACCCAGAGCATGTGTTAAGCCTGTTTGTCTGGAATTTTCAGTAGTTTCAGTGATAACCATCAGTGACTCACATTAGTTAAGTTTTATTTTCCTTAAAGCTAGTTTGGGAATTAAAGCATTATAGTTAATTTGGCTTGACATTTAAATTGTGGTTGTAGAACATAGCCTCAAAACACTAATTAGCCAGTAAATAAAGAAAACAGAAATGGCCTTGGTTTGTACACACTTTTGCAAACATGGGCAGAAAGCAAGAAACCATGAAGCTGACTAAGGTCAAGTCAGCATGGGAATAATGCACCTCTGAGCTCACAAACACACAGATAAATTAAAAACTTCAAGTCATGATGACCAAACAAAGCTCTTTTTCTAACCTGAAAGAAAGTGAAAGTGTCTTGTACCCGTATTGAGTTTGTCTGGGCGTCCAAACAGCCACAACTCCTTTTGATTGTCTTTGCTCGACTTTGGTGAAGCAAGGAGGATCTTCTCAGCTTGGAGCTTCCTCTTCTTCTGGTTGCTGTTGCCCATTTTTGGTCCTTATTAAGAAGCTGGGTCTTCCATCTTGTCTCACATTACCCCTACACTTCGCCCTCTTCCAAGTCCTCACTTTGTATCCTGAACATGTAGTCAATAATGCACTCCCTTCAGTCCCTGTGGTCAGATCCGTCCTGCTGATTCACATGCTGGCCAATACTGTATGTGCCAAAGACCCACTGACACCATTTCTAGCAAGTGCACTCGCACGCCAAACGCAGAAATATAAAAAGAGCAAAACAAAAGCTATCCAATCAGGGATATTCTACAAGATGACACACTTCTTGTCGTCCAGCTGCTGAAGCCACACGCCATCCAAATGCTGTCAGGCTCACTTCTCGTGTGTGTATCTTCTGTGGCTGAGTGTAGAAGAGCCCCTCCCCTCTCTTCTCCTTTCGCCTCTGCCTTCCTCTAAGCAGCCACATACATGATGCACACACTAGAATACAACACCTTTGCTTCTCAGATAATAGCACGCTCCACTTAGTCCCGCCCTAATCCCATCTTTCGGCAAATCTGATCATTATTTGTTATTGTTTGAGTGATTCCACCAGGATGAAATCAAGGTAGAGTAATGGTGGCAAGTACAAAGCAGAATATCAGTCGTGTTTATGGACCGGAATGAGCGTGAAATAGAGGCAATAAATCGTATGATAAAGGAACAGAGGGATGGTGAATAATTCACAAGGACTGCTTCTCATATCTGACACATCAGGAATTCCTCACATGTTTAAATCTGTATACAAAGAGAGAGACGGAGAGCAGAAAGGGGGAAATATGGATGCATGAGAAGTGGGCTCAAACTTCAAAGCTTGTTGCATGATGAAACATTCACTGCCCTGGCTACGTAATGCAAGATGTGATAGAAATAAAAGGCGAGGGTCGTGATTTTTTTGAAAGTTTACACAACAGGTACACAATCAAGGAAAAAAATAATTTAACCCAAAGTAAGAATGTCTTATGTAAAACCTATGCACCAAACACCATTCCAATCGCTGCTCTTTACTAAGTGATTTTTATATTGCATTATGTACAATCTAGCCATACAGAGTGATGTGTGTCATTGCATGAGAATAATAATACAATAGAATATTTGCCAAACCAATATGTCACTGAATGCATGTATGAAGGATGATGATTTACAATGAATAACTCAAAAGAGATTATGCAAACAATTCATATCTTTAAAGGCAACATTGACACGGTCTTCGTGGTAATGTTATCAAGTGTGACCACACCAAACCTCCTGCGTCACTTAATGCTAAAAGATGGGCTCCAAGTATCACCAGATGATCAAGGTCTGAAATGAGGTCACTGCCACCCGGAGATGAAAGATGAAATGTGCCTGGAATAACGTCAAGTCAAGATTGCTCCTATAGAAACAAAAATACCATATAGAAACTGAAACAGCACAGTGATTGCTATAGTCACAGTGATCACGTTTCCTGCACGCCCTTCATCCTCTACCCTTCGAATGAAAGAGAGAGAGAGAGAGAGAGAGAGAGAGAGAGAGGTGGGGGGAGAGAGGGAAAAAAACTTCAATAAAAAGCAGATTTACTGACTGGGGTTGGGGAGGATGCCACAGGGCTGACAGGGAGGGTATTTACAACTCTCATTTTTTGTACAAGAAGAATCGATTTGGACGCAAGTTATTGGGAAGATTGCAATATTTTTCTTAATTTGTATATAGATAACCAGCACCCTGTCTCTGCAGTGTAAAATTATCTGTTACATAGAGACATGGAGAGAGCAAGCCACTGCATCCTCCTGATGCAGCCCTAGCCCAACCACACCCTGTTCATTTGACTGGATTAATATCACACTACGATCTCATCCTTCATTAAATAAAGGCTTAGATCAAGTTCAACTCCTTCTATGCGTCTGTGTAAGAAGCAACTTTCACCTTATGAGCTGTGAAGTGCCGACTCCAAATGCCCTAGATACACTTAAATAGGTAAAACATTTTTATCAAAGTCATGTCACTGTCACTGTCACTGTCATACCGGTGTTAAAATGTTGACAACTGCAGGAAATGGAAGGGTATAGCACTGAAATAATGTGGTGAATGCAGAGAAATGCCATTGTCAGTGGTTGTCACGGTGACCATTACAGAGGATTTCGAGAATTAGGCAAAGCACATTTCTCTCAACGCAGGGATTCAAAGGTAGTGAGGACAGACTGTGGGGCAGAGTGTGGGTGGCTGACCTATATAACCTTGTCTTTATTTCTCTCTTCGCTTTACAAGAGTTGAGTGTCTAAATGTAGTGATGCAATGCCAAGCACTCCCACTTGTGGCAGAAGGGTGGTATCACAATTAATTTAACTTTAAAATTACTGTTTTTGTTTATTTAATTTGTTTATTTAAGGATCCCCACTCTACAGCAGCAGAGACTATTCTTCCTGGGGTCCAATTTCACAATTTAAAACACTACAAGACAGAACATATTAAAATTCGAGCATTAGAACTGTTGTTATATTTTGACGGCATACCAATGGCCAAGGTCAATTTTGTCTATTCACAAGAACAATACTAGATGTTCACATTATGAGCAGAAAGTCAAATAGATAAAATGACAGATAATGCCATAATCTAAGGTTTAGCTCTATTAAGATGAAAAAATACGTTTTAGTTTTACACAATCTACTTTATGCATAGTCTACGCTGCATATATGGAATATTTTCATTAATATTATGATAATTAAATAAATGTTACTCTTGATAAAGCAGAAACAGCAGGAAGGAGTGGCTTTGCATCAGAAAAGAAATGTGATGAAAAATAAAATATACTCATAACATGCTTTTGATGAAGAGGACATGTCCTGATGTAATTCTTAGAAGAAAGCTGAAAGGTACTGACAATTATTCTACTGTTGCTCTGTATAGCACAAAGCAGAAACCAGCTCAAGATAAACTACTTTGATCATATAATCCAAACATGGCCTTTTATATGGCTCTAAATTGCCCGGACTCCTTGGCTGATGTGTCTTGTTCCAGCTCTATAGGTCCACTTTGAAATACATTTGTCAAAAAGGGGAACACACAGCTCACTCAGGTAAACAGTCTCCACAGGTGTATCCATTACTGCAGTTACATAATGAAAGTGTATATAAGCTAAATGTGTTGTACGCCTGTGCACACCCGCCACCCTTCAGCAGTGATGTCTTCCAGCTGCGCCTTCACCACATCAAACCCACGGTACATTCAGTAAAACTACCAGTGCCTCGCAGTCTTTAAACAATAACCTCAGAAATGAAGGGACACATTTATAAAACAGACATTAAGTTTATTATCTTGGGCTAATTTAGACAAGCTATCTTAAGATCAGCTTATCTCACACATGCCTGACATGACTAAAAATAGCAATCCGTTTTTGGTTGCTAGTACGGTAAATCATTAGTTTGCAATGATTTATTAAAATGACAAGAGTTGACAGTTGCCCTTCCCAATAAGACATTCCTTGCCTTGGGACCTTCCCATATTACACTGTCTCTAACATGATAATTGCATTATTGCTATTATTTATTGGTCTTACTTTGTGCTCAATGCCCATTATGTTAGTCAACAAGGATACAGTCATTCTGTTTCCCTATTGCTACAGCAGCTTCTGCTTATGTTTGGTATAATGCTACATGAAAACACAAGGTTTGAATAATGTAGTCGTCCCTGTTGTAAGCTCAGTATTTCTGCACCACACAGGCAGTGTTGCCTTGGTGACTTTCAGGAGCGTCGCTTTAGGCCTGTGGCTGATGGATGGGGGGTAAAAGGAATCTGCTTACCCAGGTAAAATTACCTCGCCCATCAAAGTGTGTACAAGTGGTGAAGGATGTTTTCTGGAACAATGTGTGTTTTCATTAAACTTTCACACTCTTTCCACCCTTCTTTCTGTGCCTTTCCCTCCCAGCTCTGTCAGGCTGCATTTGAATTGTATTTTGTGGCCTGTAATAGAACAGAAGTTGTATATGCAATGCTGTCAGTATAATGAGATGTTAGCGCTCCAATTACTCTGCCAAGTCTGTAATCTACATTATACTTTGTGAATACCCACCCATACCCACTGCACATGATGTGGCAGCCACACATGATTTACAACACCTAAACTAACAGTAAAAACTTGCATTAAAATGTCAAGACAAGGATTTATTTCCCTCCAAAACATTAAAAACAATTTTAAAAATCCTGAACATAAACAATACATGGTTTTGATAATAATTGCTATTTAAAATGAAAAATAGTCAGATTACATGCTTCAAAGCATGTAATTTTTAATGACAGGGTATTGGCTGTGGGCCTCGTCATTAAAGAGACCCAAGCTGATCTCTAACAATTAGAAATGAGTCTCTATTAAAATTCGATTCATTTCAGTCTTTTCACTGAAACAAGGAGTATAACGTATACTATCCATGAGCAAAACTGCAACTATTTAATCATCACATACATACATAGGCAGACAAGCATAACCTCCACATGTCTAAAATGTATCAAAATTATTTTATCTTTCATCTGACCATTTTCAAAACAAATTTCGAGTAGACAGTAACAAGATACACTTCCCAAATCCATTATTCAACTGGCAACAAACCTGAATACACAAATAGCATGACAAATAAGATAAATACTAAGATATCAAAGAAAAGCATTCATCATTATTTCTCTGCTCCTTTTACAAAGCTCACAGTGCACTTGTGTTGAGTGGACCACATGGTTGGATGGATGCATGTATAAACAAAGACAGTGCATGGACACTCTGATGGAATCCTGCGGCCAATCCACAATGACCTCAGCGCTCAAACAGTCCGATGAAGCACACTGGACAAAGCAGGTAGTGGCAGCCTCTATGCTCAGTGTTGTTTGGTACAGAGGTGATGTAATGAGCCTGGTGTTAGGATGGCGCCGCACTAAGCCAAGCAACACTCAGCTGACAATACACACCCTTTGATACAGGCTAGCACTGTGTCACACTAACATGACTTTAAATAAGGAGAACTGATTACACAATAGGCAATGCAGGGATCACACCCAAAGCAATGGAAGATGTTAGGCAATCTGGGGAAGAAATACGAAGAATAGCATGTTAGAACAAAGACAGAGTTTTGACTATTTTCAGCCTTCAGAGTAAAGAACATTTAACTTTGAATAATAAGTGGAGTCTGCATATCTATTCTTGCCGTATATTTTTGATGGAAAATCGAGGACATCAAAGCACAATATTATTGGAAAATATCAAAAGGCAGAAAAATAATTCAATTCTAAAATTCTTACATTCTCACATATTGTACGTCACGGTTTCAAATAAATTCCTCAAAAACATTTCTAGCACATTGTAATTTAGACTAGACTGGAACTGTGTTTTGCATTTGCTTTTGTGGAAAAGTTACTTTAATTAAAAAGGAAAAGCAAGTTCCCTCAGACCGCTCTCAAGGCTGAATAGGGCTTTGTGATTTGTTGTAATCTCTGCTCTCCATCACATAACTCTAGACCCAATCTGGCAACCAGGCTGCCACGCACACGCACCACAAAAACCTGAACACATGCACATCAAGTTCCCATGAAACAGTTATTAGAGGGTACAATTCTGGCAGTTACAAATGAGGTATTGCTCAACTACTAAAGCAACAAAGTAAATAATTAAAATTCTCTTTGAACAACTAATTCTTTGTCTTGCTGGACTAGTTAAGTCAATCATTTGGTTCATAAAGGTTGAAGTGAAGCCCCGATTTGGTGGTAGGCATGCTACCTTCTTGATACCATGGAGAATATATGACATTAAACTTTTATTCAATTGTTTTTATGGCTCAAACTTTATCTGAAGAACATTCATATTGGGGGAGAGGGGTCACCTTGCCACAGATCTGACCTGTAACTTGGCCTTGTGGTGTAACCTGATTGGAGAGAGATTAATTTAATGCCATACTGTTTGAGATTTCAGGCAAAGCAATAACATCTTCATGAAGAAAAGTTACATAGTGCAACTTTAATGGTAGTAAAAGTGCTCCCTTACAGGTACCTGTTTGCCAATTACTCATTGTTCCAACATGTGAGCATCATCTGTTTTCTCATAGCTAAACTAATCATTGTTTCCTTTTGAACTTGCCTCCATTAATTACTTACAGCTGTTTCTTAAGTCATTCTTTTCAAACGCCTCAGAGTGGTTGTCAATGCTGACAGTAGTTTTGGACTCCACATGATCACATCAACATTCAAATTTGATCTTCATTTCAAACTAAAACAAGTTCTAAGGGTTCAGTGGTAAAAGTCACATCCACAAGACCTTTAAAGAATAATCAATCATAGGCCCCTAGCTGCAGTTAGTCCTTTTGGTCCTGTCTCGCACCCAAGAGAAAGTCAACTAAACGTAAATATTTCGTATACAAAAAGTTGTAGGTAGTACTGAGTATTTCTACCATTATAACCTCAATGCCCAATAGGTAAAAACTTCCAGCTAAGGTAGTTGCCCCAGCAGAATTGGTTGGGTCAAATGCAGAGAATACATTTCCCTCATGAGGGATAAATGAAATATACAAAAAATAACAAAAATTGCATTTGATACAGACATAAAATTACTGTTGCCATCCTTATTAAATGTTTGGTGACTCTACCTTCATATTAACCATCTGTGGTCCTCTGTCCATAACACCTCCAATGTGTTCAAAGCTTTCAGGAAAAAATACTTACTAGTTGTTGCTATAACTAGAAAGTGTCAGTACAAAGCTTTAGTTTTACCACAGTTACAACAGAAACATATGCCCACAAAGCTAACACACAGTGACAAAAGCCAATGGAAAGGCTTTAGAAATGGAACAAAAACAGGAAATGTGGAGAGTGGGTAATCTCTGTGCAGGGGAGCAGGCAGACGCATCAGTAAACAGAAAAAGGGATTAGACCCAGAGCTTGCCTGTCTCTGTGTGTGGGTTAATGTACAAACTGATGGCCCCATGATAACTCTTTAAACTATTTCTTCATCTTAATCCACAGGGAAAAGAACCGCTTACTTTTCATCATTGGCAAATAGAATTCTGACATATTGGTACCTACTATATACTAAACACACAGCAAGTTGCAAATTGATACTGCAGTGGTCAACTCCAGTAGTAAACTGTAGTTTAATTCGATTACTAATCCAAACACGATTTAGTCCAGTTATGCCCTCTGATGTCATAAGGATTCAAACATCAGAATCAGAATCAGAAATTGTTTATTGCCATTGTCAGTGAAATTCACAAACGTAGGAACTTGCTTCGGCGTAGGTGCAACATAAAGCAAAGGAAAACATAACTTTCTATCTGCCTTCATCTTCAATTCAGATATTACAAAATAGTGATGTAGCTAATCTGGTTTAGATTTTGACTACAAGTTAAAAAAAAACAAAAACTCCTAGTATAAAAGTGAAAGGTCTCTCAAAACCAACACTTTCTAACATGCATATTGTCAGGTAATGGACCAGACCAAACACTCATGAATGTCAGCTATTAAATAAATCAATGAAATGCAGAACAGTTTCAACTTCAATCAATCAGGTTAACAAGAAGGACTACACCAAAGCTGAACAAAAAATTGAAATCAGAAACTCCGTCATTCATGGCAAATAACATATATATAAATAGTGATATGGATTACACAATGTATGGCTTAATATGTTGCCAAAATGTTTATATTACTTAATAATTACATACATTTTTTTTTCTTGTTTCTTCCACCTTTGGTCTACAGCAGGTCAACCCAACCCTCCACTCCACAAACGTCTCATTACCCAGCATACCATGTTCTTCATATGCGGACCCAATCAAATTCAACTGAGCAAAACCTTGGTAAGGTAAAATGATTCACTTTGTGTTATTATTCAAACTTTTATTTTATTTCCAAACAATAAAGTGTATGCCAAATTCTCATTTTAAGATCCATCTTTATTTGGCTTTTAACACAGTGGACGTTGCATGGTCCTCAGTGTGTTTTACTCATTTAAATTTATTTTTGTTGTTTAGGTTTTAAGGTTTTGCTTTGATTTTTCTGGGTTAATTGTTTTGGGAGTAGTAAAATCAAATTGACCACCTTTTGTTGTTTTTTGTCATATTGTGTTAGTGCAGCACTTTGGAAAATGTTTTTGTTTATAAAATCTTCTGTCTAAATAAAATGGATTTGGATTTGAAAGTTAGCTCACCTTTGGCAGAGTCATGAATGTGCACTCCCCCTTTGCTGTCTTTCACACTAACAGCAGTTTGATTGAGTCCATTACCAATGCTCTTCTTCCTCTTGCCCCGCTTCAACCAGCTAAAGGCTTGACCCAGAGAGCTGCCTGGCTTTCTGTTACCACGCTGAACCCTCGCTTCTCGGGCCAAGACCTCGGTAATGTCCTTGGGCACCAGATCTCCTGTGGACCTCCTCCTGGACATTCTGCAGAGTAGTCCTGGATGTGCAAGTTTTCAAATGAAATCCAGAGTCACTGCATCTAGATAATAGATCAAGTAAGTCCCCTCTTTGGCCTCTGTCACTGTCATAAGTTGTTAGTTGTTCAGCACCTGGGACAACAGTGAGAGCAGCAGGATGAGAACGAGAGAGCAAGATGTAAGAGTATGACATAACAGACAGATAAACCAATGCAAATCAAGAGCACATTAATTAGAAAAGGGAGATTAGCTGGGATGAAACTTCCCTTAAGAAGGCTTATTGCACAATATGGGGATATGAAGTAATCATCAAAGCAAATGTATTATAAGTACATAAGCCTGAGCTAGACTGCAGTATTTTTATATTGTCCGACTAAAGCAGTTTCTTAAGACTGTTTATCCCATTTTCTGTGCACGTTGAAGATAATCCCTGGACAATACGGCTAGGACCACTGCAGCATATACAATAGGTGTGTCATTTACAATTTACATTTGCAAAGCTGCCTGTGTGGTTTTTATGTGTTTTTATATCAGATGAAAATGTCTATTTAAACTTGCAAAAATAGCTGTACATCCTCAATTACAATAAGATAAAACAAAGTGTGTGCAACTTACTGTGGTAGCGCGGTCCCGTCCACTGCTCCCCTGCTTTCTCTCTGTCTGTCCGGGCATTGCAGACCAATCGTATGTGTGTGTGTTTAGTTGTGTGTGAATGAGGTGCTCCATGCTCAGTGCGCAGTCAGTCCCTCCCTCTGCACTAGAACCAGCCTCTCTTCCCACCTCTCCATGTCCTGTAAGAGCTTAGTCACACAATTTCAAATATGTGACATAAAGTTGGCATCTAAAAAGCACAACATCAAAGATAACAATGGGATTTTTAAGACATTATATAAGCACACCTACCAGACATTTTTTTAAATTTAGCCTCCTTTGCGTGGATCAGGTGCAGCCCTTCCTGAATCTCTAGGGAAAGTTGCCCCACGGCCTTCAAGCAGGAAGGCAGATGAAGACAAAAGGTAGATTAAAACAGCCATAGTTAACAAGGCGAAAATACAAAGAAGTTGCAAAGCTGTCAAAATACTACAACAGGCTATAGCAGTGAACCGTTGAAAGGCACAGCTGTTTGAACTACAGTAAAGGGGGTGTGTCTCTTCTCTTACTGGACGGTCAAGACGAAATCCGATGCTTCTAAACGCATACATTTTTAGACAGACAGGTAGAACAAGTCAAAAAGAACACCTACATGTTTATCTAGTCTTGTCGTACTCATTAAACTAACTAACTAACTTAACCCTCACAGATATTTGCAAGCAACTCTATTTCAAAATTTAAAACATGTATTGTACTACAAACAAAGTAGCAACATCTGGAAACACTTTTTAGGGGGATTTCTTGTCTGCCTAGAAAGTTACGTAATGCAGCGAGTGCAAGCCTTTCAAAATGAAATATAACGCTTACTGCTGCATAGAACTGTTGGTAGCATTGTGGGTGTGACGGCAAAAGGATGATTGATGTGCTCATGGAGGGGGTCCATGTTTGAATACAGTAGGCCCAATAAGTATCAGAAATGGGGGATTTAAATACTAACAACATCATTGTCTGTTGTTACAAAAAAAAAGTCTATTATACTTTTGGTCAGAAATAACAAACTTAACAATTTCCTGGTACTCTGCTGTCACTTAATTAAAATGTAAGTACTTTTACTTTTTAAGGAATATATATTTCTGAGTTAAACTTGAATATAATTTCTGTAGAAGAGCAGTTGGGGACCCTCTGTTTATGCCGAGGAACTAGGTGGGGTCTAAATGAGTCATAGTTCAGTTCACTTATGAGGCACAAGTTGAAAAGCTTGGGTGTTTCTATGACAATGCAACAAAAACATGGCCTTATGTATGTTTATTAGGCACACCAAGAAGAGCCAAATCATTTTCAAGCACAAACGTACATGCTAATAGTGGTTTATCTGTTATTTAACTTCTAGATTGTGTCAATGTTGAGGGAAAAAAGTAAAGATGTATGACGTGTCAAAAGAAACATATACCTCTAATTTGGTAAATTGGGATTACTTTTAAATGTCGTTTTTCTGTGGCTCAGTCTCTATGGCAATGGGAATGATCGAAACATCATTAGTCCCAGGGTACTTGATTTAATCACCTTAGTAAGTACCATATAGCTGCGTATGTGTGGAGTAATTACAAAATGAGGGCAGAACCAAAGTTAAAGTGTGTAATAATAGATTTGGAGCATAGGGAGAAGTTTAAGGCTTTATACTGTGCGATGGAATACAGGGATTCCTCAGCACAACTCAGAGGTGCTTTGTCTCACTATAGACCAGGGGTGTCCAAAGTGGGGCCCGCTGCGGGTTAAACCTTGCCCTCCAGGGGGTCTAATTTGCCCTTGCCCTCCAGGGGTGCTGAGATTTGTTAGGAGTGTCTGTTTGATTAAATTTTGGGCTAAAGATATTGTCAGCAGTTGCAAAAGATATTTCCCTAAAATATGTTATAAAAGACAATTTAATCTTCATATAGTTGCAAATAAACATATTAAATGCAAACCAAAATTAGGGATGCTAATACATATACACTGTGGCCCGCCGAGGAAAAACAGTCCTTATTTTGGCCCGACAAGGAAAAAAGTTTGCTCTGCACTAGACACAGCTAGAGTTAGTATTATTTGATATTGACAGAAGTGGCCCGAGCCGGGCCCAAGTGAACCGATCTGAGGGACCAGGTCTAGTCGAAACTAGGCTGGTAAATGATAACTGGTAAATTATATTGTAATCTAAGTGTAATAACAGTAATAGCAATAGTATTATCACTAAACCTACTATGTATACTTCCTCAATCCTCATTAGCTATTACCCCATCAAGGCTGTAAACTTCTACAGGAAATGACTGAGAATATGGAGAAGCAGTGACAGGTTTTCTAAGTAAACTGTTTAAGTTTTTGCATCTGAGATTTTGCTTTTTGGTTCCTCCTGGTTGTTATTTTGCATTAGATTAGATAGATAAGAATAGAACGGAACAGAACAGCATAGATTGAGTTTACGTGACATCACAACACTGCATCATCAGCCAACAATATTTAATACAGATGGAGGGCAGCAGAAATAAATGTTGTTAAAATGCAGACTTTTGTTGTAATACAATTCTTTCTTAGGTCAACTCACAAAGACAAATCATCAGTTTCAACATGTGTGAATTTATCTTTTAGATGTTTCATGAAAAAGTCCAATGCAATCGATAGGTTGTGTTCACGTTCTACAATGTGATGAAGTCATAACCTCAGATGGAGGTAAGAGCCATTTTTCTCAATTGATAACATTGAACTTTGCTATGAAATATCTCAAAGTTAAAATCACAAATGTTTAACCTGATGATTTCTGTTAATGACTAGATCTAAGAACCCATTGTATTACAACAAAAATCAGCATTTTAACAATATCACTTCTAGCTGCCCTCCATCTGTATAAAATATTAGTGGCTGAATGTTGTGATGTTACGTGAACACAACCTTTTATTATCATTATGGCATCATCAAATTCTAGAACGTGAACAGAACCTATAGAATAGAATTAACTTTATTTTTGTTGTTGTTATATTTTGTAATATTAAAAATATATATATATATGTGTATATAAGCATATATACATATAGTATATAGTTATACAGTGTTTGAATAACAGTTGTCTACCTTTAGTGCAGATCATCCTCTGAGTAACAATGGGTTCACAAACACAGGTAGAAGAAAACACATTGACCTTATGTGGCCTCTGCTGTTTCCTGTCCAACGTGTTGGTACCTGCATCTTCACCATAACTATCACATTCCTCCAAACTGCTCCTGAAGAAGACACACAAAGAGTTCTGTCACAACACTCAATGACAATTATTATTTGATAGTAAAAGTTATGATATTCCAGTCAGTATCAGGTGTTAAAAAATAATTTAAACTGGACTGAAAAGGAGAGGAACGGTGTGAATATATGGGGCAGATTAGCTACTCAATAAGCTGTATGTGCAGACTGTTTTTTTATGGTGCCTCTAGGAAACATTTCCTTCCAGCAGCCAGACAACAACTCTAGGACGGCAGCATTTTACAAGCTCAGTTGAGTCCTAAAACAAGGCAATATCCTGAGTCACTTAGGTCTCAGCTGCAAACATGAGACACCCTCCAACAAAATATTTAAGAATTATGGTATTTGAACACAAAAGGAGTGATGTCATGGAGAAACAGGGCTGCACTGTTGACCTGGATTAGCTTTTCCTGATGTCTATCTTTGTTCTTCAGAAGAGGACATGGGAGGGATCTTTACGTGTTCATCTTTTTCATTAGTCAGTGTGTCATTGTGCTCCATGGGCAAGTTGAATCTGGCATTTAACCCATATTTGGCTGTAGAGTCTGGTAACTACTAAGTCAACAAACATGTCATTAAAAAACAAAAACAAAACAACTATAACTGATTATGGGCATGTGATGTGGACATATCAAAAGAAGATCTCTGTATCCATGGCTTAGATCACCTTTTTTGAGTCCCGGCATACTTCTTAGGTTGGAAAGATACCACGACACACCATCTTTTAAACCTTTTAGTAAAAAAAATCTGGTATATAATGCGGGGAATAATGTCTGTGACACTGGTTCTTTAAATTTGTCCATTTCTGATTGTTTCTTTTTTGTAGAAATATGGTGTAGAAATATGTTCAGGTTACGCCATGTGTGAATCCAAATTGGACATTTTTTCAAGGCACACCTGGCAACACCTGAAGGCACACACTGGTTGAAAATCAAGGGTTTGGATATAGATCTCAAAATATTCAATATAAATTCAAATTGATTGATTTAATGTGCCGTGATTCTGCAATTTACAAATCCATAACAGACTACTTATAAATAAACATTCATTTCTAATCTAACTACAATGGCATTGTTCTATGAAGTCTCTTTAAAATAACATGCTTGCTAAAATTTAATGCTTCACCGAGGCTGAAAAAAAAACAACTGTTTGGATAAGAGCGATGCAATCATTTTAAAGCGGTTCATGAAATATTTGCGCAGCAGGAATTCATGAGGGGCGTGGTGGCTGCTGGTCTGTTTTGGCTCGGACTCAGTGGACACATCTTTCCATTCATTCATCTGTCTCCTCTTTGGTCCTTTGTCTGTTTTTACTCTCTCCAGGGATTAGTTTAAAGAGGGAATGCTTATAGAGCTGGAAAAGCCAAGCCAAGTTAGCAAATAACTGATTTAATACACTAAATGTGCAATAGTAAAATTTGAAGAGTTTTTTTCTTTGTCCAGTTTTTCTGAGTTTTTCTTTGCAGTTAAATGCTTGGCAAAAAAAAGACTGTAATTCCTTCTTGTACAATTGCTTTGAATTTCATTTGATTTGGTGTAGGTTTTAAATTGAATGCACTTCATGATGAGGCCTGCTCCATATATCAGGCTCAGAACCTGCCACACATACTTGAGTTTGGCCTATTATGATTGTATTACAAATTTACAATATGCAGACAGAGACATGCACATCCAAGACTGCATGCTGGATCCAAAAAATCACAACTGGAGAAAGAAAGTAGATCCGCACACAGTTCATTAGTGGTGACTTATGTCAGGTGACCACTTATTAAGGGTTTAGACCCAAAGCTTCACATTGTGATGTAATTGAAAACAAAAACTGGGACCCCCAAATCTCTATATGTTTGTAAATTCTAAGTAGTTATCATATCAATTAGGGGTGCGATATTGACAAAACTTAATATCTCATTCTTTGGAGTATCCCGATAATGATAGTGAGATGATATAACGTCAATCCAACAGCAATGCGTTAAAAACAATACATTTAAATGTATTAATTGAGGTTTATTTGTGCAAAAGTGCAGAAATATCACCTTATATCCTTATTTGAACATAACTTTTTTCATTTTTGCTTTTAATGATCTCTTTAACTATTAAATTATATTTAAAAAATGTGCATATCTTCAAAACAACATTTGTTATTATCTAAATTGATAGCTGATATATTGTCCACCTCTAAGATCAATATGATTATCTGATATGGACTTCTATGTGGGAAGAACACTGAAAGAATGTTGCCTTTTAACACCATCAAACATGATCACAGTAACTTCAGGGGCTGCAGATAGATAGACTAGCTATTTAGTTATAATCCTGTGAGGAACGTGTCTGTTTTTTATTAGCTTAATTTCTCTGTACATTATCCCTTCGAATAAATACAAAAATAAACTAAACTGTGATATTCTCATCCCAGCTGTTCATCTGTGATGTTTTGATCGTTCATGGGAATTTACTGCATTCTTCTTTTATAAGGATTTAGAATCAGGGCATTTACACACGAAGGATTTCTCTGCAAAGTGAAGACCTGCTACAATTAACTCTCTGCACTAACCCCTGACCCCTTGTGAGCAGATCACTAGATGCATCGTTGGATGCTATATTGCTTTATTTCTACATGCCTATTTCAACAATTACATTGCCATTAAGGTAATTTTTATGTCTAATATGCTTACTTTGTGAGATTACATAGTCAAGGCTAAGACAATTCCAGTGGAAAAAACATAACAAGAAGACACAAGGTCACATAAAGTACTTGTTTATCCATGTTGATCTGTTAAGACCATAAACAGGGGCCTGGTACAAACACTGGTGTGCTGATGACAGTGAGAAGATGGCAGCTGACGGCTCTAGCCTCACCACTCTCTGTAATATAAACATCGCATGAGGCAACTGTCATTAAAGCACACTTAACCAGAGTGAGAGAATATGGTATGATGAATTGTCTGACAAGCTGAAGTCAACAAGAACAAGTATAGAAACAATTATTAAATGGAACCAGAAAGAGAAGTGGAAATACTAGGGCAAGATTAATGTGTGTAGAGTTTCTACATTTAACCTGATGCAGCAACCATGTGTGGACATCAAAAGCTTAAAATATGAAATGGGTTTTGTGTTATCTGTATACAGTTAGAGGATTGGGTTTTTTTGGATGTCTTTATCTTTTCTTTTTATATGCTTTTACATTGATGGCATAAATTACACTTTTAGAAGCATTTATAGTTACAGCTTTCTACAAAAGACACATTAAAGTAAAACATTGTCGCCCTCTTCTGGCTTTGCCGCCTTACAGCTGCTACTGCCACTGTACATTGTTTTTGCCTGTCAACTCCTCTAACAAAAGACAAGACCACCTGGCCTCTGGTTTATTGTTGAGGTCAACAGTTTAAGTGAAAACCAATCCTCCCATAGGAAGCAACCAGAAGTACAGGAGTTATTTAAAGACTACTCGATAATGAGAACGCATGAGAGGCATTCAAAGGCAAGTTTACCCTAGGAACCTAAACTGTTTCTGTCACAGTTACACACCAATAATGAATAATGTTGATACAATAAATATGAATAAATTATATTATTGTGGAAGTTTGTAAAAGGAGATTATAGGCGAATCAACTGTACATTTTTAACCTGGTATTCATGGCTGACCCTTGCCCCAGCCCAGTGGTTATTAATAAACCTAAACATGGGGTAGTCATGGTCACACATAGCAGCCCCTTGAGAGAGCGAGGAGGCCGGGTCAACTGTGCAAACCCCCTCCTACTTAACTCACAGCACGCTGCTCACGCTCATTCTCCGCTCAGCTGTTTGAATCACAACTTCTGCTGACCTGATTTACACCAGTGATGACACACAGAGGCAAAGACACACAAACGCAAGTAAGTTCTGCTTACTTTTAACACTCGATTAGTTACAACTTTGATTACAGGATAGTTGAAGGTGCTACAGCAGATACATTGTGCTTCTCTAACAACTTTAAATACATTTAAAGAAATAGAGTGTTAGTGTATAAAGAAGAAAAGTGTATTACCTTTTCTGGTTGGTTCCCATGGTCCATGTGCTTTTTCCTGATACCTTCTGCCACAAGGAGACAACTGCTCATATCTCCTCCTAGTGTGTAGCTCTTGATCTAGATAGAATGAAAACAATACACTTAGTGCTGTTTGAAGAGATTTTTTTTTTTTTTCACCAGTGCATTCCAAATTCCTGAGTTAAATTTTGAAGTGGAAACACAAAATGTTCATTGTTGGCAGACAGATATCTGTGTGTTTTGATTATTTGTGGTTAAATCTGTGTTTAAAATGCAACCAGAATTTTCAAATGGGCATATGTGCTTGTGTTGGCGCTGCAGTCTTGGGGTGGGTCTCATATCCAATGCGCAGTCTCCTGGGCATCTAAGCTAGGCCACCAGCTGCAACTGCATTACTGTCTGCTAATTTTGCACAGCTCACATAGTTTTATACGTGATAATGACAGGGGCATAGTTTGAACAGAAGTTTGGCAGAAGCTCTCACTCATCTGTTGTGGTGGCATCAACACAGTGTGGTATTTATGACGTGCAACAGGCTGCCAACATCTAACACAGGCAGTTAAAATGGGTCACTTGGCATGACAAAGCCTAGGAGTAAATTAAGACTTGTAATTTAGCACTTGTAATTTAGTCAAAATATGAAAATATAATTATTTACATCTGATTAATTTGCTTCTTGATAGCCTTGAAGACCATAAACATGGAAAACCACAGTGACAATGTTACTTATAGTGCCCCCCTCTTCATCGAAGAAGGAAATGATGAGCCAAGTGAAGCAGCAGGTGGAAACTTGTTAAAGAGAGGTCTAGCTCAGTCTGACCACACCCTCATTGGAATGCATTTGGGCCAAACTTTGTCAATTGGACCATATTTGAAAGAAATGGATGATCTTCTTAAGGATTGTGAAGACCTTACAGGCATAAGGAAAAACACTTGGAATGAACCAAATGTTTGTTCTCAAGAGTATATGTCCACAAGCTGCATAGACACAGAAGAAGACTTTTCAAGAGAAGTTCAGGCACAAGACAGTGGCTTTGGCAAATGTGGAGCAGAAACACGTGTTTCCTCTTCAATGCCCTTGACATCTGCAGGTAACAAACTCAGTGAAAGCATGGCTGAATATGAAGGCCAGCTCATGGACATGTTATCCATGCTGGAGAACTGTGATGAAGACAGCAGCATGGATTATAGACTACAGGGCTGGAGTCAAAATGAGGAATATGTCCATATCCCCAAACTCTTTAAGGAAACTGTAAAGACCCCTCTGGAATCAAGTAAATCCATGATATTGGAAGCCCAAGCAGTAGCAATCGACTTCTGTGATCACCAAGACAGCACAGGTGAGGTTTATTCAAGGAAGAGAGCTGCAAGAGCACTAACACAAAATGTTCCCAACTGTGTCATTGCCAGAGGTTTGACAGTTCAAAGTCCAGAGAATTTGGATGATGGTGAAAATATTATAAAAGTCCAAGGTGAACTTAAGCCTCTGTTGTGGATAAAGACCAAGCAAATCACGCGTGAGGAAACACGGAATGATGAAGAATGCAAGGACAAGGCTGCTGGTAACAGTGACCTCTTTGATGAAGCTAACGTGAACATGACTGGTTTAAATTGTGGTGTATCTGAAATAGAATCTCTGGGGCCTAAACTAGATGAGTGCATAAATGAAGTCCAAAGCCTGGTGCAGAAAAGGAGGGAGCTGCAAGCTGAGGTGTTGAAACTACGTGGGTACACCCAAGAGGAGCAGAATACAGAAACAAATGAGGAGGAGAAGGACAGGGATCCAGCCGGCGGGAATGTAGAAGAACTGATTTTGGGACTAAAAGAGGCGGAACATCTTCAAAGAGAAAAAAACATGGGTAAAATTGAAAACTTGCGGCATGAGAGGGCAGCAGAAGAGAGAAAACTGTGGCATGTCAATGTAGAGAGACAGGGGCTACAGAACGAACTATGGAGACTAAAGAGGAAACTCTTCGTTGTTGCCAGGGAGTGTGCCCAGAGCCAGGCAGAGCTAAGAGCACAACAACAACATGTAGAGCTACTAAAGAAAGAAGAGGTAATGAAAACAAACCTTTCAGTAAGTTGTTACGTTTTTGTTAGAGACAAATGTTGTCCCTTAAATGTTTTAGGAGAAGCACCAAACTGCAGAGGTCAAGTTGAGGGAGGACAGCAACAAACTGCAACTAGAACATCAACAACAGCTTTTAAACCTTCAAGAACAGCTTAACCTTATGACTTCCAGACAGTTGATTGGCACTCAAGAAGAGCTCTACCACTGCAGGAGGGACTCCTGCGGCGATGTACAACAATATCTGCAGGACAGCCTTAAAGCAGTGGAGGAGAGGTCAGTATGAAGCATCACACTTTGGGAACAACAGACAGTCAGTAGACGGGAGACCCAGGAAATAACAAATATGACTATAAGTATTTCACTTTTCACATGAAAAGCTAGGTTCTAGTTTTTCTTAAAAGTTTTCCATCCGTGACATCTGTGAAGAAATTTTGAAAAATAGAAGTGTTACAATGACAGGGAGTAGTGCTGAGTGGTCAAATAGGCAAAACGTTTAGTGAAATTTGTGAGAGAAAAAAAAGTGAAATGTCTAGTCTAACCTGTCATACAGACTTGAAAACATGTAGGCTATAGTACCCTAACCTAATATTTGTTTCCATTGGTGTTATGGATAGATATGGATCTATTCTGATGGCACTTCTGAAGAGGAGAGACACAGCTGCGGATGCTTTGGCAAAGGTAAAAGAGCAGGCCCAGGAGCTGAGAGCTCAGCTAACACCTCTGAGACAGGAAATACAGAAATTGATGCTCCAGAAAGTTTGTTTGGAAGAAAAAATCCGGCTCATCTGTTTCCAAAGAAAAGAGGCAATGGGACAATACAAGGTATGGTACACAATTTAAAACAAACCCCAAATAAGACTTAAAGTAAAAATACAATCAATATGAATCTGTTTGGCAGGAAATGGTAAACTCTTTGGAAGAGAGCAGCAGAGAACTAAAGATGGAGCTGAAAATTCAGAACAAAAAAAACAATGAGATGAAGGAAGTAAAGGAAAGACTTGATAAACAGCTGACAGCATTCAGGTGAGCAATCACAATCTTTAAAGAAGACATTTTAATTAAAAATGAACCATACATTCTTCTTACAGGGCTGCTATTGAAGACCATGTCAACTGTGACAAGGAAACAACATAAATCTTGATCCATGTACTACATAAACTAGTGTGAAACTTTGTAACTGCTAAATCAATGCACTTTATACCCAGTTTTATTTCAAATTAAACATTTAAAAGTAAATGTAATCTGCAATGTTGTTGCATGTATTGTCATGTATGTATCTAACTAAGTCTAAATAAGTATATGCCTACTGGAAGTTCATGTAGGTCTATAACTAGCATGATAGTCATATATATTCATGAAATATACTAAGGCATAAAACTAGGCAATATAATGTATAATAAGTAAATTAAGCAAATGGGTATCAAGATGAATACATGCAGTGCCCTTTAATACTTAACAATGGCTTCGACTGTACTTCGATGTACCTCGACTCTCAACAATTGAAAAACGTCCATCCACGGAACATAATTAACTTCCAGCCATAGAACCATACATCCATGCTTCCAGCACGTCAGCAAATTGGTAAATAAAAGACAACACTTATGCTCTAGTTTCTATTGGGCCACTGTCAGTGAAATTGAATCTGATTGGGTATTTCTAACAAGCTCACTTTCTATTGGTTGTGCCACACACATGGCGCTAAAGCCTGGCTGCAGCATGGGCGTGTAGCAGCCTTTTTATTTTCAGTTAGCATGTCCTCTACAGACTTGTCCTGTGTGCTGAAGATCTTGCACTCACTTTACCTGAAAGTGGAGACTCTAGAGGACTTTGCAGATGGCATCGTGTTCAAAGAGGGTCAGAAACCCCGGGTCATTGAGCAGTCCGACACGACACGATTCTCCTCATTCGTCCGCAGCGTTTATGTCTGCTCTGACAAGGAGCTGCAGCAAGTGCCAAGCAGCTCTCAAGTAAGACTTATGTTAACATGCTTTGGTTCCAAAGATGTTACATGTAAAACTGGTGGCTCTGACTTTCTGTGATGTTTCTGCACAATTAATATAGGAATGAAATTGAATTGAAATGAATTTTTAAATTATAGTCATTTCCATAACAACAGTAAAATACCATCCCGATATCCACGATTAAAGCAGGAGTAGATTCAAATTGCAGGGTTTCAGGGGACATTGAGATGGAGGTTGGTTAAATATGTGGTGAGTGGATGAATTTATAATAAACGTTTTTGCTCTTAATGGGCAAAAAACTAAAAAACTTCTCATGTCAGAGAGGGACATCGTCACATTCAAGTATTTGAACACGATCTAAGCTGCAGTGCACCTGGTTGTCTGATTTATCCATTTGTCAGCTTTAAATCAGAGCAAAGCCAGCTGTATTGTACTGTTTGTACGGTTTTAACATGATTTTAAGCCGTGGTGTCTCACATTTCATACAATTCACAGATCTGCACTTTGCCTGAACTGCTGGCCTTTGTGCTTAACAACCTGAAACGCAAGAGGAGAAAAAACGTGTTAATACACGGCTACAATTTCTTGTCTCACAACGAACAGCAGAGGGATGCAGACCTGTTTAAATTTCAAGGAGATGTTACTCAAAGTGCTGCCTACATCCATGGCAGTGATCTGTGGAAGAAAGTCACCAAACGCCTTGGCACTGACATTACGCGCTACCTTCTGGAAAACTGCTCTGTCTTTGTGGCTGTTCCTCCATCTTGTTTTTTCCAGGTGTGTGGTCTGCCAATTTATGACCGGATTTCCATGACTTCCACTGTTACAGGCATTACTCTTCAATCCCAACACAATGCCAGAAAGACCACAAAATCTAAATTCACAATTAAAACATGTAAAAGTTTGCAGTTTATTAAAACGGGTTGTGGAGACCAGAAAAGAAAAAGAGAAATGGATGCCTTTAATGATGAAGATGTACTACCACCAGCAAAAAGACGACTGATTGACAATCAAAACATGACGGAAGAGCAGCCCATGTTGCTTGATCCAGCGCAATTTACAAAGTCTTTGGAAATCTGCAGCATCCCTGGGTTGAAAGAGGAAGGTGGGCCAAGTTGGAGATCAGGGACCTACCCCCCTTTGCCTCCATCACAATGTTACATCCGCACTTTAAGATTTCTCTATGGAGGCAGGGGCATGCGTGGCTTCCTCCTCAACCGAAAGAAAAAAGACAAAGACGAGATTAAACGACAACAAGGGAAGGATTTGATCAGAATCATCTTCTTTGAGGGTGCTGGTTATTTAAATGGAGTACAAAGAAAACCAAAGAAACTACCGCAAAGATTTTTCAACATGGTTCCAATATTTAATCAGCTGCTTAGGCGTCACAGAAGATTTCTCTATGGACGTATTTTACAGAAGTTGTGCCCTTCTCTACAGCACGGAGATCCCGGACAAGGGGAGCTCGCCTCACTCTTGTCCCAACATTGTGCAGCTCACAGGGTCTACCTGTTTGTCAGAGAGTGCCTCACAGCTGTCATCCCTCAGGACCTGTGGGGCTTGGACCAAAACCGTGTGCATTTTCTGGCCTGTGTCAGAGGTTTCCTGTTAGCTGGAAAGTCTGACAAGCTCTCCCTCGCTGACTTGCTTTGGAAGATGAAGGTGAATGAATGTGACTGGATAAAGTTAAGTAAAACTGGTAAGATATTACTTGGAACATAATTTATGACATCATTTTACTGAAATGTTTATTTTTTGCAATAACACATTTATTTTTAGGTCATGTCCCTCCAAGTGAGCTTGTATATCGAACACAGATTTTGGGTCAGTTTCTGGCATGGCTTTTAGATGGATATGTGGTGGGTCTTGTCAGAGCCTGCTTTTATGTCACTGAGAGTGTTGGACAGAAGAATGCATTGAGATTCTACAGACAGGAAGTTTGGGCCAAACTGCAGGACTTGGCTTTCAGGTAATTTAATAAGATCTAAATATATATATATATATATATATATATATATATATATATATATATATATATATATATATATATATATATATATATATATATATATATATATATATATATATATATATATATATATATATATATATATATATATATATATATATAGTTGAGGTTTAGTGGAAAAAAAAAAAACAAATCAAATCTTTTCTGATTAAGAGGCCATCTGTCAAAAGGTCAGATGACAGAGTTGACCGCTGCTCAGGTGGCCTTACTCCCCAAATCCACAGTCATCTCCCGCCTTCGCTTCATTCCCAAGAGCGAGGGCATGAGGCCAATCACAAGGGTCATTGGAGCTGACGTCAAAACAAGAGTACCAGCCTCTACCCCTTTATTTCATGTGAGATGTATCAGATTCAGGTTAATAAAAGGTACTTTCCTCTTTTAGCTCTACAGGGGCCGTGTCCGTGACCTGTTGGATATGCTGAGAGCCTGTGTTCGCTCCGCTCCATCCATCTTGGGTTCCACAGTTTGGGGAATGACTGACATTCACAAAGCGATGAGTTCTCTGGCAGTACAACAAAAGGAAAAAACACAACCACTGTACTTTGTTAAGGTTTGATACCAAATGTATCATGCAAGTACCTATTAGTAGACTCTATAAGACTTGTTAATGTCTCCTTGTCAGGTGGATGTGAGTGGAGCTTATGAAAGTCTACCACATGACAAACTCATTGAGGTTGTTACTCAGGTACTGACACCTTTTCTGGATGAACTATTCACTTTACGGCGTTATGCCAAGGTCTGGTCTGATTCTCATGAGGGTCTGAAAAAAGCGTTTGTGAGACAGGTACTACAGTTATTACACACACACACACAAGCATTTTATACAAATATGCGTTCTAATAATGTTATTCCACATTTATAGGCCGATTTGCTTGAAGATAACATGAGCTCTAGTAATATGAAGAGCTTTGTGTCTTCTCTGCAAACGTCTGGAAAGATTCGTCATTCCATACTGGTAGAGCAGGTATTTATGACAGTTTTGATTCTTATTATGTTAGACAAGTTATTTTATTTTATGTAATATGTGAATAATTATCACATATATCCCCAAGTCCCTAATTTCTTTTTTTAAACTAAGGTATAGATAAACTCAAAGTTATGTATTTTTCAAACTGATTTTTAGAGTTTATTTCACTTATTTCAGCTCTTCTCTTCTGATCTTCATGGCAAGGATGCATTACAGTTCTTTACTCAAATGCTCACTGGGAGCATTGTTCAGTTTGGCAAAAAGTGAGTATTCAGTGATTTAGCTAAATACATTGTGACAAGTATCCAGTAATAATTGCATCTTGCAGAACATACCGCCAGTGCCAAGGTATTCCCCAGGGGTCAGTTGTTTCCACTCTGCTGTGCTGTCTGTGCTATGGCCATATGGAGAACATGCTGTTTGATGATAAGGGAAAAAACAAAGGGTACAAATGGAATCATAACTGTAATACATTATTGCCAACAGCAGAGTGCAGTATTTCAACATTGCGATATGCTTTTCTCTAATAGATGTTTACTGAGATTTGTAGACGATTTTCTTCTCATCACACCAGACCTTCATGAAGCACAAGCATTTCTGAGGTATGAATCAAAATGCATTTACTAAATACTTACTTTAATTTCTACTTTGTAAACATGTCAACTTGATGCTTAAAGGGTTTTGCTGTCTGGAGTACCCCAGTATGGCCTAGTTATAAACCCACAGAAAGTAGTGGTCAACTTCAAGGTTTCAGAAACTGTGGCCGTTTGTCCTGAAATCCGAGTTTTGCCCCCTCGCTGCATGTTTCCCTGGTGTGGCCTACTGCTGGACACACACTCCCTGGATGTCTACAAGGATTACTCCAGGTGAATACACACAAGTTTGTTTTTACACACCCATCATCTTAGACTGTCTTGCGTGAGAAGTGTCACAAACTTTATAGATCTATATAAAGTGACAAAAAACGTGATACTTTGAACTTTCACATAAACATTTGTAAGACTAATATATAACCTCATCCCTGGAAACGTAATTCCTGTAAAGATTAAAATGTTTAATGTGAGTTCAAAATCATTGTTTTTGTTTGGATTACTTATTGCCATCATTTGAACATCTTTTTTTCAGCTATGCAGGCCTTTCACTGCGTTACAGCCTCACTTTGGGCTCTTTTCATTCAGCAGGACAACAAATGAGGAGGAAACTGATGGTGATACTCCGACTGAAGTGCCATGCTCTGTTCTTAGATCTTAAGGTTTAGTATATACATTAAAAATGTTTTCCTTCCTTCTTAAATAGTTTTAGAAAGGTCTTTGTGTTGACAATAACATTCATTTGTGTAAAAAAAAAAAACGTTAATTGTGGGATCACAATTGGTATCAAGTGTCAAAACAGATTCTGTTGCGAGGTTGCCTTCTGGAAACACGCATCTTTAGTTCTCTCCATAGATTTTAAATGGGGTTATGATCAGGGGACTGACCTAGCCACTCCATGACCCTAATGTGCTTCTTCCTGAACCACTCCTTTGTTGCTTTGGCTGTGCGCTTTGGGTCATTGTCTTGCTGGACGACTCCTCTTCAGTGACCTCACTAATGGCATGTGGTTCTTGCTCAGAATGTTACAATACATTGCACTCTTCATATTGCCTTCAATATGGTGAAGTCTGTCTGTCCCCTTGGAAGAGAAACACCACCAAAGCATAATGTTTCCCCCTCCATGCTTCCTGTTGGGATGGTGTTCTTTGGAGAAAGAAGGCTGACTATAACCCAAACACATCGAGTTGAGTTGATGCCAAACAGCTCAATTTTAGTTTCGTCGGACCATAACACATTCTGCCATGCCTCCTGAGAGTAATTTAAATGTTCATTAGCAAACTTTGAACAGGCCTTTCTTCAGCAGTGGAATTCTGCGAGCACTGCAGGATTTTAACCCATTACAGTGTAATGTGATGCCAATGGTGTTCATGGAGACAGTGGTCCCAGCTGCTTCCAAATCAGTTTGAATTTCCTACCTTCTGGTTCTGCGCTTGTCTCGGACCTTTTGCAGGATTAAAGATTCTGCACGAAATGAGACCTTGCGTGGAGCTCCAGACCTCGGACGGGTAATTGTTGTATTGTATGTCTTCATTCGAGAACAATTGCACCAATAGTTGTGACCTCCTCACAAAGCCGCTTGTCAATTTCCAAGCTGGAGAAGTTCTAGGTCTTTCATGTCTTTAGACCGCTCTTTTGTCTTTGCCATGATGGTTCAACTGAAGTTCTGAATTGTGATCTGTTGGATGGGTTCCTTTTATACCAGTAAACCGTGGGAGATTTTTCTCTTAACATGGGGGCTTTCAAATTTGTGTGACTAAAAGGTTCATAATCAGCACTAAAAAGAAACATTCTCGTACTGAAATCTAGGGACTCATAATTATTTCCCTATACAAAACACAAATAAAATTACATCTACTGAAAACAAAGTTTTTGTTTTTATTCTATCTGTAGAGTGTAAAATACATACTTAAAAAAAGACCCCACTCTTTTGGAAATACTGGAAATCACAAAATTAACAGGGGATCACATACTTATTTCCCCCACTATATTTTTTTTCTTTGGCCATATTGAGATTCCTTTCCATGTTCTCTCTGAAAGTGCTGTTGCAGGCAATTAATTATTGCTCAGTATGACTTTTTTTTTTTATCATCCTTTCTATTAAATGTGGTAAAATAACATCAGTGGACTGGTAGAAATATTCCGGTTAATCAATTTTACAATCCTGTGATTATTGATATCATTTTTATGTTATATAATTCTTGCATATTAGCTTTTTCACCCTTGTATATTACCATTTTGTTGAACATGAAATCATATTTACCTCAATTATCTTGAAAGAAATGTCATCTCTTTGTTTCCTGCCAAAATGCACTTTACTGTTTGATTTAAATATTTAATGACATTTATTTGTTTGCTTTAAAGACAAATTCTGTCGAGGCAGTTTATCGGAACATCTACAAGCTGGTCCTTCTGCATGCATGCAGGTAAACACTGATTTATTTTCAGTATAATCAATATAAGGAGGTTCATTGTTTTCACTTATTGACCAGTGTGAAATCAAATTTGTGTCATTTGTGTTTGTTTAAATTTTTTTCAATGGGTCTCTAAGGATAACAGCCCCATAAAAGGCTGACCTATAGTGTTCAATCAATATCAGCACTGAGCTGCAATGCAATTACCCTGTCTTTTATCTCGAAATGTAAATAATTCAGCGGCTCCATCGCTTTCTCAGTAATATGTTGAAACAATTTCTTTCACGCTTTTTTCTTTAGGTTCCACGTGTGCGCCCAGAGTTTGCCCTTTGGTCAAACGGTTGCTAAGAACCCAAACTACTTCCTGCAAATGATCTGGGACATGGCAGAGTATGCAAATCAGATTATCAGGAAAAGCAACAAAGGCAAAAACGAAACAAGAAATCAATGTAACAATAATGATCATTTACATTAATTCTAGATGTGACAGTTTTTTATATTTTTCTCTAGGCCAGATTTTGGGAAGTAAAGCTCAAACCGGCATCATTCAATATGAAGCAGTAGAGTTGATTTTCTGCCTTTGCTTTCTGCTGGTCTTGTCTCAACACCGGTGTCTGTACAAGACTGTCCTTCCTCAGCTCCAACAGAGTATGTCAATATTATTATACTAATTACAAATTGGCATTAATATGACTGAGAGCACATTACATTTTCTAGTCTTGATTTTATTTTTTATACACTTTTGAAAGGAAAACGCAGTCTACAGCAACGCCTTGGCGATCTGAGAGTGGCCAGAGTCAGACAAGCTGTTGGCTGCAGGGTTCCTGAGGACTTTTTAGTTATTCAGATGTAGTGGCTGTTTTTATTCTGTTGGAAATACTTTGTAGTTTCAAATCTTCACTCCCTCAAAGTAATTGTTTTTTTTCATTTTTAACCAAATGATTACAATTATGTTTTTGCTATGCAAACTTACTATCATTATTTTCTGTTCACAGATATCTGTTAACAGGACAGATATTTATCCTATTTATCTCTGATTTATACCAAATAAATGGTAAGGTGCAGCAATAGTCAAACAAACGTTAAGGGGCCTGACATAAACCACTTAAGTGATAAACCTTGGTTATAAACACACACCTTACAAAACCATGACCTGCAACATCTTTGAATGACAATAGTTGTGGTACTTTTTTCCTTTTGCTGTTGTCCTTTTGTGCAGTTCTCTGTGATGATCAATTTTCTCGATAATAAAAAGCCATATAAACATGTTTACTTCTCTGTGTTATGAAGTTTAGACACCCTTTTTGAAAAAAAATAAAAATCCATTTGTTATAGACAATATCTTCAACAAATAAAATACAAATGTTATCAAAAATGATATATATGATAAATGGTTGTAAATATTGGAAATGAATTGATCTACTACATTTGTTGTAGACACTACAAACAAAAACATTTACAAATAACACAGCTTTTGCAATAACATAAAAGTTGTACGGTTTATGGTTACTAAATAAACATTACTGATCAGGTCAATAACAGTATATAGAGTAGATAGCCATCAGCACTCAGGAAGCTCTGTCCATAATGGTGTGTAAGTGCTTTACGTGCCTCTCTGCCTATACTCTGCATCAAAGCCACCATTGGCATAAGCACTGACTTCAGACCTGGTGGAGGACCTCCTTATTGTACTGCGGATTAGTCCATATAGAGCCACAATGGGGATGGAAATGACGGGTCCCACACTGAGGAGGATGATTATGGCAAAGACCCAGTCAGGATAATACAGAGTTTTAGTTTGAGGAAAAAGTTCCTGAGAAAAAAAAAAAAAAAACATGGTTAATATTATTACAAAAGTGTTTGATCAGTTTGGCTAGTTGGCTATTTCTAAACCCTACAATTATTATTCCATTGCTTACATATGATGGGTTCCATGTGGGATAGGTGGGGCGTTTCTGTGCTTGTAAGACCACGTAGGCAATTAGTACAGCAAAAAGCAGTACTGGACTGATCACCATCCAACACGCCTTCCAGAAAATGTTTGGTCTTTTCCCAGTCATGAAGAAGATATCATCACTAAAGCTAGATGAAAACAGTCAAAAGTTCTAACCTATTCTTTGTATCTTTTCAGATTTTTATTCAACCAATAAGAAGTGGCTACCTTTTCATCCCACGTATATAGATGACTCCAATAATTTCAAAGAATGCAATAATAAGCAGAGGTACTGAGCCCACGTAGGCATTAAAAACCTCCAACCAGTAATTACCTGAACCCAGTGTAAATATGAGCGCCACCAGAAAGCTCATCAGGCATAAAATCCCTAGGGGGAAAAAAAACATTGGTGAAAATGGTTATTTATTGACTATTTCTGTGCCACATACCTGTTACAAGTTCATCTGGCATCCACTTTGGCACCATTTTGAGGTCACTGATGGGAGTAAGGACTCCCTGTATGTTACCAAACATTGACGAGAGACCCAAACTAAAGAGCATGATGAAAAATAGCACTGCCCATATCTGTGAACCTGGCATTTCAATCACTGCTTCAGTAAATACAATGAATGCCAGACCAGTCCCAGAGGCACTCTAGACAAACAAGAAACATTCACCAAAGTAACAATGTGACTAGTACAGGATAAAGATAAAATGTACTCTTGGAGAGAACAGGGAGGCAAGAACAAAATGTAGACTCCAAATAAAATTATAGATAATAGATTAAAATATCTAAGACTTCTTTCAAAGTCACGGTACCTGGTCAAGAAATGTTTTTAGGTCACATTTTTGTAGATTTAAAGCAGAGATTGTGTCTGGATATGTGTTGTTTAAATAGTTGAACCAATAGTCGTAGCTTTCATGTGTGATGTTTTTGTCCGAAAAATCAAAGCGGTTGGTAAGGGCCATAATGTTGCTGCAAAGTCAAAACATGAAATTATTTACTATAATAAACTATAATGATTGAAAATATGTGCATACATACACATCTTGACAATTGTTGAAAGCACTCCTTGCTTTGAATCCCAGGATTGAGAAGATTGGTATGGAAGCGTAGAGAGATGTGGCACTGTTAATTATACCCACCAAAAGGGTATCCCTCTCACAGTTGTTTCTTTTTGAAAAATATTTTCAAAAAGAGAGAGTCAGACAGTCAGTCTTTCAGGAATAAAAACTTGTTTCTTATATATATATATATATATATATATATATATATATATATATATATATATATATATATATATATATATATATATATATATATATATATATATATATATATATATATATATATATATATATATATATATATATATATATATATATATATATATATATATATATATATATATATATATATATAGATATATACATACAATAATTCTTTAAAAAAAGAATGATTCTGAAGAGCTTGAGAAAAGGTCCAGCCTTTAAAGTGCACTATATAACCCTGAGCCAAATTGAATGTACCAGTACACAATACACTGCACAGCACACGTGCTTACTTTTCATCATTATAGCTAGAAAAAGCTATGAGTCCACCAAATGCCACTGAAAGAGAAAAGAAAATCTGGGTGGCAGCATCAAGCCACACCTGAGGGTTCATCAGGATGTCCCACTGTCACGAGCATAAACGTGTGTCATTTTATTGAGTTAAAGGTTTATTGTGAATGCATGCTATAAACCAGGCTGACCTCAGGAGTGAAGAGATACTTTATTCCATCCATTGCCCCCGGTAACGTCAGAGCCCGTATTAGGAAAATCGTCAGGACTAGATATGGGAATGTTGCTGTCACATATACAGCCTGAAAAGATATTGATTACCAATTAGATCATTTCATGAAATCAAACGATCTAATTGTTTTATGTTTTCAAACCTTGCCCATTGACTGGATTCCTTTGATGAAGCAAATGTACACAATGCTCCAAGCACTTGCCAGACAGAGTACCATCGTCCACTGTATGGCGCCACTGTTCCCTATGTCACTAGTAATGTTCAGCGTCTCACGGTACCAAAAGTAATTCACTGAGGTGCTTTTCTCACACTCCTCATTGTAGCCTGCAAGAAAAAGTGTGTCTTTTTATTTTTAATATATTGTTTAAGTCAAAGAAAATAGGGTGGTATAAAACTACACAACTACATCACATTGACATGTTCTTCATGTTTTCTCTCCCTCTTTTTAAATTTTTTTTTTTTTTAATTACCTGTGCGATTGGCATTGAGTGGACATGTGCTCCATGGCAGGGGATCTTGAAAAGAGTGAAAGAAGTACCAAAGAACCCAGGCCAGAAGAGTGTTGTAGAATAAGGATACAAGCAATGAAACAATCATTGATGCAATTCCTGTACATATAAAGTACAAAGCAGATCCAGTGTTTATGAAACCAAATATCTTATTATTTTATCATAATACATTTCAGGGCCAGGTCCTGGTGAAAGATTACCCACCAACCCCTCCAAGAAGTGGTGAGATAGAGTTCCAGACTCCAGTGCTGCCCAGGCGTAGTCTCTGTCCTATCGCCAACTCCAGGTAGAGCAGCGGGAGGCCCTCAAACACCAGCGCTATCAGGTACGGGATAAGGAAGGCACCTGAACACAGCACGCACAAATATTTCTTTCTAAAAGGCCTCTCATTATGGTCTACATTCATGGTGACTTTAAAGTTCATGAAGCAAGATCAGATTGGGGCTCTATTTTATGAAACCATGGCACACTGATAAGTTTGTGTGTTTCCATGTAAAGCTGAATATATAAAGTACATTTACTGCACAGGCTATTTGCTTAACCCTGACCCTGGGGTTGGAGTATGAGGAAGTCAACAGAAGCATTGTTCTGTCATTCTCTGATTAATCAAAATAGAAAATATCTCTAAATAAGAACACAGTGGCATCAAGTATGTCGTATTCCTTTTTATTAAAATTTTAATATTTTTTTCCTAATACATAATGTTCATTGGGAGATGAAAACATAGTGAACACCAGTGTATCTGACAAAAGTATTGTTAAAAGTTGTCAAACCCATACCAATAGATATCAAAACTATTATTATTAGATACTAATTGTTGGTATTGGGGGAAAAAAGGAGACATTTTCTGATTAGTTTTAGAATGGTCTATAAAATAACAATTTTAAGACCACGTCATTTAAACTACTACTTAAAATAGTATTGTCATGTGTTTAAAACTACAATATACATTATATATGTCTATTTTTATGATTTATTTATTGGGCTTATTAACCATGCACTGCTCATACATTTACAGACCTATTTTTTATATAAGTCCTTTTCCTTCTGTGCATGAAAAAGAAGTGCTTCTAAATCTAACATACAATTGAAAATGAGATTCACAACTCTATCCCATTGCCACAAAACCCAGGAGTTCTGACAATTTAACATACAGTTTTAGCAGTGTGATTTCTTACCCCCTCCATATATTTGGCAAAGATAAGGAAATCGCCAAACATTTCCCAGTCCCACGGCAAATCCAATGCAGGTGAGCAGGTACTGTATCTTGTTATCCCATTTTGGTCTGTCTTCCTCACTAGATTTGTCCATTTTCTCAGAAGCAATTCTTCCAGTAAGATGCAAAAGTAGAGTAAATCTAGTCCCACATTTGTTGTGTCCTCACAGTTAACACAGGTAACTTATTTCCACATAGTGATGCCCAACCATGCCCTCAGGCTGACGTGTCCTCTGTGGGTTGTCCTTTTATACCCCATCAGCTGTTGAAGCAGGGATGATTTTTTTTTTTTTTTTTTTTTTTTTAAGAAAGCGGAGAATCAGGAAGGAAGTGAACACATAAAGTAACATTTACTGGCCATACCTCCCCCTTTGCAAAAATATGTGTAAAGATTAATGGATAACCAGTACGTGTTGATGCTGTTTTAATGTCAGACTGACTGACTCAGATAAAGCTTGTAAAAAGGATATTCTCGTGTCATCAGAGCTGTTAACCTCAATACACTGTGTTGTCAGGAACATTGCAACTTTTGAAACATATGATAATGAATTAAAATCAAGATAACTAAAGGTTGATGTAAAAAGAACAACATCAGTATATACTTTTTATTTATTGTAGCAATAAAACAATAGCATCATATTGTTTTTAGTCATACAAATGCATTTTAACTTTCAGCTTTTTATGTGTTAATCAGCGTAATAAACCAAACACCACATTATTATGTTAATTAATTATAAAGACTATATAAGAAATTAACATGAGCATGATTTTGTTTATTTTATGTGTCATCAAACAACATTGGCAGTACAATTTTATTCCTTATTTGAGACTATCGTTGTCTGTGTGAGATAGTGAGCCATGTATTGTCATATTGAACCATGAGATACCCAGAAGTGGATGTGGAGGATGCTTCAAACCCAAGTTAAAACATATAGTGTTTTAGTTGTCTGATGTGAGTGATGGAGGTAGGGGGTATTCATTTTAGTTTTTATTTTCTTTCTTTATCATTTTTTCTGTTTTTTAAAGCTTTTAAACAGAACAATGTCAAGAAAGAAACCCAGAGCAAAGAACACGACACAGGGAGAGAGGTAAAAATTTAAGTAAGTAAGTATTCTAACACTATATATTGATAAATTTAAATATAAATATATTTTACCAGAAGTGACCCAGCAGTTTATCAGGTTCTTCCATGGATTTTGTTAATTTTTATATTGTATTGGTTAATGTTTTTCTATGTAAGTTTAACACACCAACATCAAACATGGTGGATTTTCACAGCAACTGCTGTTTTTTGATGTTCTATCCAACCATCCTTATATTTAATGTCATGAACATCACCATGACAACCAAACGTTGCTCAGGTAATTTTAACTCAGAACCAGCACCAGGCACCTGGTGAAGTGTATTCTGCATAAAATAATGAAGTTATGTAGCTACCATTTTAGTTTAGCATCCTCAGAATACTCCATATACTGCAATGTACTGCAAGGCTAAATAGCAACCATCTGAATTTCAACACAATATAAAAAATGTCTCATTAAGTGACAAATGAGTGACCCATGCAAATGACCAACAAATTGGTTGGAAAGGCAAAGCTGCGTCATAGTTGTTTACTCTTGAATTCCTCACAAATCAACCGCTCATTGTTGACGAATGCCCCATGCCAAATCCTGGGTGAATTAGACCCTCCTGCCACCGTAGTGGGTGATATTTTAAGTCTTGCAGCTTGTAAAACCCGCTCCTTATCTGGGTAGTTTAGAAATTGCATTATGAATCGGCGTCTCCTCTTAGCGGGGCACAGTAACTCTTGCCTGGCCTCCATTCTAATCTCTCTAATAGTGGGAATGGCCGGTCAGGCTACAGTAACTCTGTTCTGAACAAAATATTTGGAATTGTTGTGTGGAGGAAGTCCTCCGCATTGTCTTTTTTCTCACCCTCAGGCATTCCCACAAGCCTCAGATTGTTTCAGCGAGAAGTTTGTTCTTCATAGTTTTGTTGGGCATAGCATAGGCTCTTAGCTTTTATTTTATCTATTTATTTTTTATTTATCCAGCTAGGTCAATTGAGAACCAATTTCCATTTACAATGACGACCTTGTAGCAGCAGCACAAGAACAGAGCAACAGTGCACAATACAAAGATAAAATATGAAATAATTCGCACATTAGACTGCAATAAAGGAGACACTTAAAAACAGGTGCACTCATCAGAAACTACGTACATGACTTAAAGAAGACTTAAAGATACCTAACAGGGTTGAATATGGGGCTTCAATTTTTTTGCAGCTCATTTCAGTCGTTAGGGGCAGCAAAAAGGAATAAGGGGCCACCCAGAGACATGTGGACTATTGGTGTAATCATAGTTATGAAATTACTGGAACATAAGTTGCGAGTGTATGTGAGTATTAAGTAAGGAAATAAGATAATAGTAATTTTGTAAAGGAAATTATACCAATGCAACTACCTGCAAGAATGACGTCAAGGCAGAGTATTAAACGGAGATAGATAACGTCAAGTTTGTAACATTTCTTTTCATTTTACCAAATCCTAACTCACTTTTTATCAAATACATTTTTACTTACTGAGTTGGGATCCCAGACTAAATAAGTAAGTTGTTCTTGGGCTTGTATGACAAGATAGAAAACTAAAATGACTAAGATAATAAGAGGACCTGTACATCTCCATGTAACCTGCCAGTAAATGCCGGGCTTGGATCCAATCATAAATTTGATGTCTTCATTGAACCTGTGATTTAATGAAAAAGAAATAGTGTTTAGAAATAAAATATTTACAGATGCAGTATTTGCCTACAAGATTACATATTGATCCAAACCTGTCTATTCCATATATGTAAACGACTGATATCATCTCAAACAATCCAATACACAGAAGTGGAACAGATCCAGCAAAATTGTCAAATAGCGTCACCCAATACAAGCCAGAATGTTGAGCAAATAGAAAAGTGATTAAAAATGCAATGCCACAAGTTATAGCTGAAACAGAAGAACATGACTTTAGGTTTTTTCTTTTTTTTTTTTTTTGGAATAGCTATATAGGTTTGCGGATAATTACCACTCAGTGCTTCCTGAGGCCATGTTTTAGGAAACATTCCTAGATCTTTAATTGGAACAACCACCCCTTCAATGTTACCAATAAGTGACGAGACCCCCAAACAGAGAAGCATGACAAAGAATAGGACTGACCAGATCGGAGATCCAGGCATCTTGGTAATGGCTTCTGTGAAAACAATGAATGCCAGACCTGTTCCTTCCACCCCCTATTAAATGTGTTACATTTCTGATATTAAAATATATAGATAGATAGACGGACAGACAGACAGACAGACAGACACTATACTTTAAGTACAGATAATACTTCGCTGAGAAATCTCTGCATGTCACATGGAATGATGTCCAGTCCCATAACAGTATCTGTAAATGTGCTGTTTAAATACTTAAAGGCTTCCTCATAGTTGTCTGTGGTTATGTTGATTTCAGGGAGGTCAAATGCATTTAAAAGTGTTTGAATATTACTAGAAAAACAAATGAGAATAGAATTAAGTTTGATAAATTTTACATCCAGATTTATATCCATAGCATTGTTGCTACCAGATTTGTCATGTGTTATGTGTGTCTTACTCACTCACTGATACATTGTTCATATTTGTCTGTAGCTCTGAAGCCAATGATAGTGTAGGTTACCATGGCGGCATAGACTGATGTACAGCCAGTGATTGCAGAAAGGATTATGGCGTCCTGTTTGCAGTTGTTGCTGGGATGAAGTACAAAGATAATGTTGTGTTTTATAAAACTAATATCTGTTTCCACATATTTAACGTAACATTAAGGATTAGCTCATACTGCACAGGATTGTAGCTTGAGAATGAGATGAGTCCACCCCAGGCCAAACTAAAGGCGTAAAAGACTTGAGCTCCTGCATCAAGCCAAGTCGTTGGTTTGACCAACTCATCCACCTGCAAAAAGCCTCTGTTAGGTTGCATAATATTTGACAGTACTTTACTCTATCATAGTTATGTTTCACAGATGTACAAAATACAGTATTTTAGACTTGCATCTGGTGTGAAGAGGTACTTAATTCCAGTCAGAGAACCTTTCAGAGTCAATCCACGAACCAGGAAGATGGCTAGAACAATATAAGGTAGTATTGCTGTGACGTACACTGCCTGAGGTGACATTAAAGAAAATTCCATTATGATTCAAAAATTAAATCTTTCTTCATTTATAATAGAAATAAGCAAACCTTTCCAGAACTGCTTATTCCTCTGATGTAGCAAAGCCCAATTACTGTCCAGGCCACTAAGAGGCAAAGTACCATAGGCCAGTGGATTCCCCCAGAATTGGCTATTGACGTAGAAGTGTTCAGAGTGACTCTGTAATAGAAGTAATCCACAGTGGAGCTCCTCTGGCACTCATCTATGTAACCTACAACAAACAGTGATTATTCTATCAATAATCCGTCCATTTATATACTGTCTCAATGAAAAGTTTAAGACAAATTGAAAAATGGACAAAAGTCACATTTTGCATGGTTGGATCTTAACCAGTAGAGCTTCACTATGCAACAAGAAATGGTGAGTGAGACCAAAAAAATGTTGGAGTACATTTTTTTTATTTATTATTGAACACAACAATTAAACTGAAAGGCTGTTTTGCAGCTGATGAAAAGTTTAGGACAACACCTCAAACAAAAAAAACAAAAAACAAAAAAAAACTGAAACCCCCTCAAAACAGAACAGAAGTTCCATACATGAACTCAGTAATGAGTAGAGCCTCTGTTATTATTGATCACAAATTTGTTGGGCATGCTCGATGCAAACATTTCCAGGTGAGGAACATTTCTCCAAGTGATGAAGGGCATCTACTGTCTGTCCGTCGCAGATGTCGTCTAATAGTTATTGGGCTTCAGTCGGCACCAGTAACGGCCTTAATTTGGGTCAAGGATCATCCAGTGTCTTGACGGACAGACAATTGGCTTTGCCACCAGAACGTCATGGCGGAGTGAATACCTCACAGAAAATGACCCTGAATCCTCATTTTTGCACAGATTTGGGCTTTTAAAGACATGTGAACCTAAACTTATGATCAGTTGCAGAGCAGCCTTCAGTTTAATTGTTGTTTTCAATAAATATTTACTCAATGTTTTTTTTGGTCTCACTCCCATTGCTTGAAACTCTACTTGGAACCTTGTTGAGATCCAACCATGCAAAATGTGACTTTTGTCCATTTTTCATTTAATTTGTCTTAAACGTTTGATCGGAACTGTACTTGTTAACACTGTAGGTTTTATGAATAGAAGAAGTTTACACTTTTCCCCTGTTATGTTAATAACAGGGGAAAATAACAATAACCAATGTTATTGGTTTCTTTAGGTACCAAATGCCTGACCACCTGAATCAGAATGTAATTGTCTTCATTGGTATTACTCGATACCTATGTTTTGCACGTTCAAAATAAAGACACAAAAAAAAAAACATTAATAGGTGGAGTTTTAGTCTTACCTGTTTTGTTTTCATTGAGAGGGCATTGAGTCCAAGGAAGAGGGCTTTGAAAGGAATTGAAGAGATACCACAAGATCCAGGCTATTAGTGTATTGCAGTAAAGTCCAATTAACAAAGATACTAGCATTGAGGCAATACCTAAGAAGACAGAATTGTGTAGTTTGCTGTTGTGGGGATGCTTTTATTAGATTCTTTTTATCTCCTCCTATCTTACCTATACCAGTCAGATAAGGGTTGATGGTCCGCCACACTCCAACACTACCTTTTCTCAGGCGCTGACCAATGGCGAACTCCATGAAAAGAAGAGGTAGTCCCTCAAGCACCAGCAGGATCAAATATGGAATCAGAAAGGCACCTAGGAATACATACAGTGTAGTGTAGTCATCCCAGTGCAAAGTGGTGCTGCGTGAAATTATTCTAATAAACATACACTATGACTTCTCTGGTTTGGGGTTTGCCATGCTTGTCTCCGTGGAAAGCTGCTTTACCTGGAATGTTCCACTTTGAACTTATTTATCTTGCATTAATCAATTTTTTCATTTCTCAAAAATACCTCAAAAAACATACATTCTTACTGTGACCAGGGTCTCCTCTCTAACAGATCTAACATGTGACTTGGCCTGGTTTCATCTTCTTCTTGTCTCAGTGTAGATGGATAAACGTAATCTCATACTGTGGAACATTCCAAGTAAAGTGATCTCCATGGAGTTGGTGAACCTGCTACCAGAAAATTTGCATTTGCATTGCACCTTTAAGATCATTTGGTGATTTGTATTGTATATTGTTTTCGATTTGAGGACAATGATTCTCAATAAAGTCTTTTGTGATATAAGAATCCCAAACAAGTTCAAAACCTTTTTTCTAAAAGTGTGTATTTTATATTTTGCAATTAGGAAAACACACACAAGTTTTCTATTTAATGGGGTTATTGAGTTCACCTGCTAAGCTCTAATGTTGTAAATAATTCAGTACTGCTGATAGCTATCTCTTGAACGCATTACTTCTTAACAATTATCATAGATTTGGAAATGACATGAATTCTTCATTGTGCTTGTACATTACATCAACTTTACATGTACATTAGTTGTACGTTACTAAAAATTAGTAGATAGTTGTCAGTTAAGTAGTATTATTTTATTCAATTACCTCCTCCATGGCTCTGGCACAAATATGGGAAGCGCCACACATTGCCTATTCCAATGCAGAAGCCCACACATGTCAGCATGTACTGGGCCTTGTTGTCCCACTTGGGCCGGTCCTCAGCGTGCTCCTTGTCCATCCTCTCCAGGTCCTCATATGTGTGGATCCGCTTGTCCAGTCCAGGGTTTGGGAGAAGCACTTTCATTGTGGATACTCTGAAGAAGAACCCAGCACCGACTGTACTGCTGAGAGATCCTTGATGTTTTCTTCAAAGACGAAGACACGTCACAACAGTTGGGAATAAGGTTTATGGTCTAATTCCTTTATCTTGAATCCCACTGCTCTACTAGAGGACACAGTCCTAATTATCTTTATACAGCTAAGTAAACATTAATCACATATAGAAGGGTCTGTGAGTGCGCCTAAGTAACAGGCAATGAGGGTTTAAGTCATGGATTGTGTTTGCTACTGTGACCTGATAAGACTCGAGATAAAAATGTCAGTGTTTCGTCTATGTTAGTGTAACCAGGCAAAGTGCTAATCTATCTATATATCAGCAATAAATGTTTACTCTGTGAAGTGGAAAACCCACCTTTAAATGCTGTACATAGTTCTACAGGAAATGAACATATCTATTTATGACAAAGTATTGTGTCAGTGAATAAGATTATGTGATACTATATTTGTTGTTAACAGTCATCTGTTACTATGCTTAGGTTGCATTTACTTTCCAGCGTTATCAATATGTCACAAATTTATGTGTCTTCATAGTTATTGATTAATGACACTTCATATAAAACTGAATTTGTTTATTATGTTGCGGAAAAGTTATCTTCCAAACTGTAGTTCAAAGTTGTGTGTGAGTAGGTAACTGTAAAGTTTAAAAAAGAAGCTATAATTATAATGATAAAGAAGGTAATTTTTGATTAAAATAAATAAGCCCTGTATTATTTTTCTGTCAGCATTTATTTTGCTTTTATAATTTGTTCATTCATTTATGTAGCCTTTATTTTATTTCCTTTTTATTTAATCCCTGTTTATTCATTTCTTGATTTCTGTCATCAAATGCAAAGTAGGGTGCAGTCTTTCATCACAGTTACCTGCATGACCTTTCTGATCTCTTGTTAAAGCCATTGTGGGAGCTTTATCTGGCTAAAAACAAAAAGAAAAAAAAAACTAAGAATAAATAAAAGAGAAAATAAATAAACATTTTGCGTAAGAAATGCAAAAGAAATTAAATAAAAAATAAAATTAATGCAGACAGAACATTATAGAGCTTTATTAATTTGAAGCATAATTTACTGTTTAATAATTGTATTTTTCCCACAGAATTTGTTGTGTTTAAACGTAGACAGTTTTGCAAACTTGATAGCTCCACTCACACCTCGTCACTGAATTCCTCGTCTGACAGCATCCCACCCTCTTAAAAGCTCCACACTTACATTCACTGTTGAGCATTTGAGAAGACAGCTGCAGAAACTGCTCTTAGGCAAAGCTGCAAGCCCTGATGGCATGAGTCCTGAAAGCTTGTGCCTCCCAGCTCAGTGGAGTTTTGCTTTTGGACATGCTAGAGGACTATAAGCACTTGGGGTTGGACTTGGACAATAAACTGGTCTGGGGTAAGAATGTGAATGCTGATTGTTAAGATATTGTCTGCTTATTTGTATTGGTACAATCCAACAGTATCAGTGTCTCCTTTTGCTGGACAATTTCCTGCTTTGTATTTATCATCAAGCACACTTGTCTTATACTGTCAGAAATGTATTGCCATTGTGCAAAACAATGCACAAGCACAATGGATTACAATTAAATTCCACATGACTTTAAATCTTCTCTAAGTTGCATTATTACCCTCTTACAAATAATGTGAATAATGTTTTTTTTCCTGCCATTTATTGGTTTCTGCTTAAGAAGAGACACAATCATAATCAGCAATATTGTGTTTATTTATTCATTCATTTTGTATTTTACAAAGTTACATGGGCATTGTATATGCAGTGTTTAATATACACAAACAGTATTTTTGATGTTTTGCGTAATATTTTCTCTCAGTTCTTTTGTTTGTTTTCCTTTTTTTTGCATCTGATGTAGATCACCCTGCACAAAGCATAAAATGGCAGTGCCAAACTGGGCACTCCTGCCAATAGAAAGATCACTGCATAAATCCATCCAGGATAAGGGACTGATGTCAGAGATGGGAAATTCTCCTGAGAAAAACAAAAAACAGAAAAACAAGACAAAGTGAGTAACAGTTTTCAAAATCCTACATAGCTCATCAGTGTTTTGTCTTACAGAACTGGGATCCCAGACTAAATAGGTCAGTTCTTCTTGTGCTTGGGCTATGATATATAAAGCTAAAATGGCCAGTAATAAGAGTGGGCTGATGAACCTCCATGTGACTTGCCAGAAAATATTTGGCTTGTATCCAATCATAAACATAATGTCTTCATTGAACCTGGGAGTGAGATGTATTCATCATTAGTATACATACTTAAAATAAAAAATTTAAAGTACTGTAGTAGGCCTACCTATTTATGCCATAAATGTAGACCACGATTATACTTTCAAACAATCCAATAACAAACAAAGGGATTGATCCAACAAACATATCAAAGAGTGAAACCCAATACATCCCAGAACACTGAGCAAACAACAAAGCGATGAAAAATGCAGCAAGAAATGTAATGCCTAAAACGCAAAAGATTGTACATTTTAGCTTAAGTTAGTCATAAAGTAATAATCTGTTGTGTAATGTGTTATTTTTACCAGTTACTGCTTCTTGAGGCCACTTTTTAGGGAACAAGTTTAGGTCTCTTAAAGGAACAAGCACTCCTTCAAAAGTGCCTATGAGGCTCGAGAGACCCAGACAGAGAAGCATGATGAAAAATAGTATGGACCAAACTGGAGAAGCAGGCATGTTGTTTATCGCCTCTGTGAAAACAATAAAAGCCAGGCCAGGTCCCTCCGCTCCCTAGAATAGGAAGAAGTTGCTGATCTATTTCTTCAAAAACAATTCTATACAGAATAAACAAGCTTTATGCTGTTTGTATAATACATTATTATTATTGCCAAATTCCTATCATATACCTCATGCCTATTTGTATTGTTGTAATAGTTGTAATAGTTGTAATAGTTGTAATAGTAGTTGTAATTGTAACTATTTGTAGTGTGATACAAACTTTGTATCTTTCTTTTTTATACCAATCATTAGTTTAGTATCAACTAAATTGCCATGCCATACCAGGATTAAAGTAGTTGATGTTAGGTTATAGGTTGGTATATCAATTTACACAACTTGGATTAACAACAAGCTCTAGCTCTGAAGTATGTCTCTAGACTTTCTACTTGTAGTGGAGAAACTGATCAGGTGCACACTGTAACACTTGTCATTTCACTGTGTGGTTTATTCTGCACCTGTTTTAGATTATACATTATAGACAGTAACAGATTAATTTCTCTTGGATGAGTCTTCACACCCTTACATAAAAATTACCTCTCTAAGAAATGTCTGCATGTCACAGGAAAACATGTCCAATTCCATAAAAGTAGTAGGATATGTGCTGTTTAAAATGTGAAAGGCTTCCTCATAGTTGTCTGGTGTGATGGAATTCTCGGGAATGTCAAAAGCATTCATTAAAGTCCCGATGTTACTATAACAAGAACATAATATAATAATATTAATTTATAAAAACAATAACCATTTTTACAGTCACACCTTACTCATTTATACATTGCTCATATTTCTTTGTTGCTCTGAAACCGATGATAGTGTAGGTCACAGTGGCTGCATACACTGCGGTTACAGCCGTAACAACCGACAGGATTAATGCATCGTTCCTGCAATTGTTGCTGGTAATAAAACAAATACAAAACATGTATTAATTAGTGTATGTTCAACTTAGACATGTAGTAAAGTTAGTTTCTCACTGAAGTGGGTTGTAGCTGGAGAAAGAAATTAGTCCTCCCCATCCTATTCCTAAAGAAAAGAAGACCTGTGCTCCTGCATTCAGCCAGGTGATTGGTTTGAACAACTCCTCAACCTACAAAGTGAGTCTCAATTCAAGGTTCTGGAGTTGAAAGAGCCCAATCTTGTAATACATTTAATGTCATCTACAGTTTGTGGTGTTGTTTAATGATGTATATGGAGACTTACAACTGGTGTAAAAAGAAACTTGACTCCAGTCAGAGCACCTTTAAGGGTCACCCCAAAAACCAGGAAGATGGCTAGAACAACATAAGGCAATATGGTTGTGACGTACACAACCTAGATTAAGTTCATTACACTGTTGCAATATTATAATGTTGTTATCATATGAGAAATATAAATCATCTAACCTTTCCAGAACTGCTTATTCCTCTGATGTAGCAAAGCCCAATTACTGTCCAGGCCACTAAGAGGCAAAGTACCATAGGCCAGTGGATTCCCCCAGAATCGGCTATTGACGTAGAAGTGTTCAGAGTGACTCTGTAATAGAAGTAATCCACAGTGGAGCTCCTCTGGCACTCAGCTATGTAACCTACAACAAACACTGATTATTTCATCAGTAATGACTGATTTATATACTTGTTAGCATGATACAGGCTGCCTTTGCGTAATTCATATATAATTCGGTAAATTCCTTCTGGTATTCACTTAGTGACTGGTGTCCCATCCATGTTGTAAGAATAGAATAATGCATTAATAGGTGAAGTTATGGTCTTACCTGTTTTGTTTTCATTGAGAGGGCATTGAGTCCAAGGAAGAGGGCTTTGAAAGGAATTGAAGAGATACCACAAGATCCAGGCTATTAGTGTATTGTAGTAAAGTCCAGTTAACAAACATATTAGCATTGAGGCAATCCCTAAGAAGATAGAATTGTGTAGTTTGCTGTCATGGGGATGCTTTTATTAGACTTTTTAATCTCCTCCTGTCTTACCTATACCAGTCAGATAAGGGTTAATGGTCCGCCACACTCCAACACTACCTTTTCTCAGGCGCTGACCAATGGCGAACTCCATGAAAAGAAGAGGTAGTCCCTCAAGCACCATCAGGATCAAATATGGAATCAGAAAGGCACCTAGGAATACATGCAATTACACAGAGTTAACTATTGTGATATTTAGGTGGAGAATAGGGAAGTTTTAAATGTGTGACCTTTGGAATCATTGCTGCCTAGAACAACAATCAGGAAAATTGGCTGTAATGCAATATTTATTATTATAAAATTCACATTGCAACAAGTGATGTAATAATTCAAAAGGCAAAATAATATTATTTACCCACACGCGCGCACACACACTGTAATAGCTCCTTAAAAATGTTTTTTACATAGAAGATTAAAATTTTTCTTAACTTTAATTTAATTTGATTAATTAGTCTCAGCTACTGGAGGATTTCCACATCATTAGCTAATAAACTAATGATTTCAAGTAATATTTAAGTTGTAGAGTAGTCTGAGATTATTTGTCCCTTAGTCAGAGGATGATTTATATTTCAATAAGGCATATTAAGGCATATGTCTTAAATGTTGCTGTCATGATTCGTATGATTTGTCATTACTGTACCTCCTCCATGTCTCTGGCACAAATATGGGAAGCGCCACACATTGCCAATCCCAATGCAGAAGCCCACACATGTCAGCATGTACTGGGCCTTGTTGTCCCACTTGGGCCGGTCCTCAGTCTGCTCCTTGTCCATCCTCTCCAGGTCCTCATATGTGTGGATCCGCTTGTCCAGTCCAGGGTTTGGGAGAAGCACTTTCATTGTGGATACTCTGAAGAAGAACCCAGCACTGACCGTCCTGCAGAGAGATCCTTGATGTACTTGTCAAAAGCAAAGACACAGTGCAACAGCAGTGACTACAATTTATGATCGTTTTCATTATCTATTGTATCTCTCTGATTTGCCAGTGGGGACATGGACGAATGACTGCTGTACAGCTATATCATATAAAATAGAAGAAAGGTAAATGCACAATTGGGGGATTGCTTTACCCATGTCCTCATGTAACTTGGGCAGTTTATGGTGAAGATTACATGATATTAATTAATATTTTATTTGCTAGTGTTGTAAAGCTGTTCAAATCTTTATTACTGTGAAAGAATGTATTATACCTTTAGTATTGGAGCAGATGAGTAATCTCCCAGGCAGTAGCACAAAGCTCTGAGCTTAGTAATTGTACAATAGCCTGCATGATCAGTTTATATTTCATTTTGCTGTATACATGTATGTGTGGTATTACATGGCTATTTGGAATTTTGTTATATCAGATATATCTGCTGGGTGTTTGGTACAAAGCAGATTTGTAAAGGAATTCTCAAAGGGAAAAGACATTGGTCATAGGGTCAAGAGGTCATTGTCCCAATACATTATACTTTATTTGTTTGGAGTCATATTGATTAGTCACAGTTTTCTTTCGCATTTTGACCTAAGGGTCTTGATTTTTGTATTATGATATAAAGATAAAGATTGAGGATGGGGGTGCACGGTGGCGGAGCGGCTAGAGCCCTTGCCTCTCAAGATCGTGGGTTCGAATCCCGGACCACCCCAACATCACACGATCTCTATGGGTGGAGTTTGCATGTCCTCCCCGTGTTACCGTGGGTTATCTCCGGGTTCTCCGGCTTCTTCCCACCATTCAAAGACATGACTGTGTAGGTCAATTGGAAACTCTAAATGGCCCATAGTGAATGAATGTGAGAGTGAATGGTTGTCTGTCCTTGTCCATGTCTCTGTGTCAGCCCTGCGACGAGCTGGCCACTGTCCAGGGTGTACCCCGCCAGTCACCTGGGAATGGGAATAAGTGGTAGAAAATGAATAAATGAATACTGAGAATGTGGTGGAGAAAATAGCCCTACAGTAAACAAAAGATTTTGTGTGGTGGTGGGTCAGGAGTTTAACCCGACAAAACATATTGACGTCCCTACTTGTAAGCAGGAGTGACATCTAGTGGTTGGCTAACCAACCTCTAGATAATTAAAGAAAACTACAACAACAGATACAAATTATACTTTTAAGTATTTTCTTTGTTTATTTATTTATTTTTATATGAAAAAAAGGTGCACCACTATTAATACATAATACATGCTGTATTTAAAATGAGCATGCAATATATTCAATGTTTTGTTACTATTTTCTCTCAGTTCTTTTGTTTGTTTTCCTTTTTTTTGCATCTGATGTAGATCACCCTGCACAAAGCATAAAATGGCAGTGCCAAACTGGGGACTCCTGCCAATAGAAAGATCACTGCATAAATCCATCTCGGGTAAGGAACTGATGTCAGAGATGGGAAATTCTCCTGAAAAAAAAATCAAGATAAGATAAGTAACAGCTTTTAAAATCTTACATATATCATCAATTATTTGCCTTACAGAACTGGGATCCCAGACTAAATATCTAAGTTCTTCTTGTGCTTGGGTTATCAGATAGAAAATTAAAATGACCAGTATTATGAGTGGACTAATGAACCTCCATGTGACTTGCCAGAATATGCCAGGTTTATAACCAATCATAAACTTGATGTCTTCATTGAACCTGTGGGAATTTTTAGTTTAGGCTTTTTTCAGTTATTATGTTGTCATAATTACTTGTACCTACCTGTCTACACCGTAAACGTAGACCACGATTACAATTTCAAACAAGCCGATGCAAAGAAGAGGAACGGATCCAGCAAAGTTATCGAAGAGAGTTACCCAATAAAACCCAGAATGTTGGGCAAACAGCAAGGTGATGGTGAAGGCAGTGAGAAATGTTATACCTAAAACATACACACCAAAATATGCATTGTATTGAAGTAAAACATTAATAAATGCCTAAAATGACACATATTTACCAGTTACTATTTCCTGGGGCCATGATTTAGGGAAAACATTTAGGTCTCTTAATGGAACAATCACTCCCTCGAAGGTACCAATGAGAGTTGAGAGACCCAAACAGAGAAGCATGAGAAAAAATAGTATGGACCAGGCTGGAGAAGCAGGCATGTTGATAATAGCCTCCGTGAAAACTATGAAAGCCAAGCCCGGCCCCTCCACTCCCTAAAAAGACTGTTGTTTATATGCCAGAATTTGATTATAGTTACTGTAAACAACATTAAAATACTGAAGTACCTCACTAAGAAATGTTTGCATATCACAGGGGGCGATATCCAGTGCCAAAACCGTATCTGGATATGTGCTATTAAAATGCATATAGGCTTCCTCATAATTGTCTGGCATGATGTCATTTTCTGCCAAATTAAAGGCATTTAATAATGTAATGATGTTACTGTGGGAAAATAAATGGCAAGAAGTGTTAATATGAGTGGTGAACATGTATTTCACATATGGCAGATAACCAGGAAGATGTCATATAATTGTTAAATAATTAAACAGAATAGATTTAAGGTGGTATTACTACAAAATGACCAGTACTTACTCACTGATACAGTCATCATATTTTTCCGTAGCTCTGAAGCCTATGATGGTGTAGGTTACTATGGCAGCATAAACCGAGGTGGCAGCGGTAACAACTGACAAGATGATGGCGTCATTTTTGCAATTGTTGCTGATAAAAAGAAATAATGTTATTAAACGCTCCCTTGTCACTTGTCTGTGATTGAGTTTGTTTCTTACTGAAGTGGGTTGTAGCTCGAGAAAGAAATGAGTCCTCCCCACGCTAATCCAAAAGAAAAGAACACCTGAGCACCAGCATCCAGCCAGGTGGATGGTGTCAACAACTCATCAACCTACAAAATGCAGCAGTTTGTCTTATGTGAACAGTTAATTACGATTCTTTTGTAATTTATCTCTTTTGTTTTTATCAAGACTCACAACTGGTGTGAAGAGGAACTTCACTCCATTGAGAGCACCTTTAAGAGTCAGTCCCCGGATCAGGAAAATGGCCAGAACAAAGTATGGTAGGACGGCAGTGACGTACACCGCCTTAGAATAAACAAATAGATCATTTACGTTACATTTTCATACTCTTTCTGGTTCTTGTTATAAACTCCTCACTGATTAAAACCAAAATATACATGTAATAATTCTGTACAGTAGCATTATGTTATTGTGCATATTCACTAAATACACACCCTCTTCAACAATAATACAAATAAAAATAAAGAAATGCAAAAGTGCACTTAAAGTGGCACTGTGTAACTGTACTGATGGAGGGTCCGCCACCTGTTAGGGAGATGTTATTTCTTTGCATAGAATGTTCCACAGAAGGGTATTGTTTATCAAATTTTCATTGATTCAAGCAGAGAATACCACCATGCCAAATAAAGATCAGATGTGTGGAGAGGCAAGTTGCTTACAATAAGAACGCATGCTTCGTTTTTTTTTTTTTTTTTTTTCAGTATTAAAAACACTTATTACTGAATAAATGATTGATGAATCTGTTTATTCCATGGAGACAGCAGAGCAGCTGGTGGACCATCCACTAGAAAAGATACATATAGCAACGATACATTTTGTAATTTGTACAGAGAAAAAGAAAAACACACACACCTTCCCTGCTGTGCTGATCCCTCTAATGCAGCAGATAAATATGATTGTCCAAGCAGCCAACAAGCTGACAACCATTGGCCAGTGGATTCCACCAGAGTCGCTTATTGAGGCAGAACTATTCAGTGTGACTCTGTAGAAGAAGTAGTCCACAGTGGAGCTTTCTTGACATTCAGCTACATAACCTGAAGCAAAAAAAAGTTATAATGGTTGAGAATGAGAATGAGAAGTTACACATTTGTTTTGTACCTGTCTTATTATCATTGAGGGGACACTGATTCCATGGAAGGGGGTCTTGAAAGGAATTAAATAAGTACCACAAAATCCATGCTGTTATGGTATTGTAGTACAGCCCAATCAAAAAGGACACTAACATAGAAGAGACACCTAAAAGACACACAATATTTTTATGCAACTGTGTATTGTTACTATTGTTTGTGATTGTAGTATTGTTATTTTTACAATATTTTAACTTACCGAGACCAGTCAAATAAGGGTTAATGGCCCGCCACACTCCCACACTGCCTTTCCTCAAACGCTGACCAATAGCAAACTCCAAAAGAAGCAGAGGCGTTCCCTCCAGCACCAGTAAAATTAGATAAGGGATCAAGAAAGCGCCTGGAAAATGTTACAACAGAGTATTTATGTTCTCTCGATCCATAACAAACCATTTTAGTTTTGAAGAGTAAGTCCAAAAGTCATCATTAAGTGAATACATGTAGCCTTTTTATGTTGCTTTTATGTTCTGTGTGTGTGTGTGTGTGTGTGTGTGTGTGTGTGTGTGTGTGTGTGTGTGTGTGTGTGTGTGTGTGTGTGTGTGTGTGTGTGTGTGTGTGTGTGTGTGTGTGTGTGTGTGTGTGTGTGTGTGTGTGTGTGTGTGTGTGTGTGTGTGTGTGTGTGTGTGTGTGTGTGTGTGTGTGTGTGTGTGTGTGTGTGTGTGTGTGCCATATTGTGGAGTCATCAGTCATCAGTGTGGTTCATCAATCATTTGTTGAATTAGTGACTATTTAACCACTATTCCAGCACACATTGACTGCAAATCTGTGTAAAAATGTGTAGGTGTTAATTAGTTAACAGTGGATGCTCTTCACTGATTTCTCTATTGTGCATTACAGTTTTGTAGGATAGCATTTTTTGTGAACGATATTTTCGTTACCTTGTTAATTTTATAGTGCTTTAGCTCAGGGGTTCTTAAACTAGGGGTCGGGACCCCAATGGGGGTCGCGGAATGATTTCTGGGGGTCCCCAGATGATGGGGAACAACTGATATAATAGTCTTAAACAAGGCTGGACCCCCTTCAAATGCAGTGTTAAATATAGATTCCTATTTGTCGGACAATCAAAGTCATTTTTCTAGGTCTATATCTCAAAAGAAAAGCAAACATTAGATATAAGGCTAATTTATCTCTTTGTGTGTCGCCTATTTTTTGTGTTTGGGGGTCGCGAATGTGAACTATTGTTATTTTGGGGTTCGCAACTGAAAAAGTTTGAGAACCACTGCTTTAGCTGACTACAGAACTGACTGATTTACACCATTGAATCAAGTACCTCAGACATCCAAAAGAGATTTTAAAGTCACAGAACATAACTGTGGATCATTTGGAATGCTGCCCTGCATGGTGGGACATGATGAGCTTCTTCTGGTGGTATGTGAGGTCCACTGCAATTGTTGAGTGTTTCCTTATGTCAGAGTCTATTTTTCCACATTTCTGTCATCTTTTTTTGGGGTAAATTCCTGGTGTGAACTGTGGCTATGGTGTAGTTAGACCTGGTTTAGAGCTGGTGGTGCTCGGAAAGCCATATCATTGCAGGTCAAAATTGTTACATCGACAGTGTAGTCACTTACCTCCGCCATGGCTTTGACACAGATAGGGGAACCGCCACACATTTCCCAATCCTATACAAAATCCTACACATGTGAGGATGTACTGGGCTTTGTTGTCCCACTTGGGCCTGTCCTGGAGCTCCTCTTGTTCCAGCTTCTCCACTTGGTCATAGTCCGGTATCCGCTGCACGAGCCCGGGGTTTGGGAGTACCAGCCTCATGGTGGGATTAGAGTGCAGTCACAGAAGTACTGTCTGTTTGACTACTCGTGGACTATAATGTACAATGCCACTATCTGTTCACAGATTAGATGTGCACCTTTGCCTTTTAAATATTCTTGTGAAATGTTGGTTAGTGCATGCTATTTTTATGGACTTGTGTGAGAAGGAATGTGTTACTGTAACCTGATCTTTATTTTGAATTCTTTCTGAATGAGTTTAAACCAAAACCACAAATTAAACATTAACAGCAAAAACACAGTAAAATAGCTTGCAAAATCACTAATTACTAATGTTTAATCAAATCCAGTATAAATAATATAATTTTTGTACAGTATCTATAGTTTTTACATAACATAAAAGCAAAACAACAGTGATATAAATATATGCTATATATCATGTACACTAATAATAATTAAATAAGTCAATTACTGTATGTCATAAACAGAGCAATTAAAGTAATAGAGAAAAACAATTTTATATGTTATATATAGTACAGATAATTGAATAGAAGAGCGGTACAATACACACACTGTATGCATTCATCTTTTTTTAAACTTGTCTAGTCTTACAACTAGATTCACATTTTCCCATTCATCTCTACTTTAGCTGAGATAGAGTCCACTGAGTCACTTTGCTCGTCCTTGTGTTTACAGCATCTCCTTTGGATAAATTTGTAAAGTGCAAATGCCGGGATGCTTAAACTGGGAATTCCAGCCAAGATGAATATGATGACGTAGACAAACGAAGGATAGGATTGTTTTTCTAGTGTTGGGAAACTTGGCTATTGCAAAAAAAAAAATAAAAATAAAGATATTAGGTTAAAGTAAATAATACAATATAGTTTCTAAAATACAAAATTGTGCTCACCGACTCAGTGTCCCAAACGAGATAGGTGACACTCTTGGAGACTTGGGTGACGAAGTAGAAGATCAGGATGAAAACCATGATAAGGGGGCTCACCACTCTCCATGTGGCCTGCCAGAAGATGTTAGGCTTGTGGCCAATCATAAACTCAATGTCCTTGTTAAATCTGATTGTACATAGAAAGGAAGTGTAAAGGTTAAGTGCTGGCAAAATGGTGGTGAAAGCAAACATAAAATGACCTTGTTCTTTTATTAGTCCAGAAATTGTCAAATGGAGTCGGTTATGACCACTATGGGAGCAATTTAGCTACAGTGTTGTTAAAACCAACACATTTATAGAGCAAGAAACAACATAGAACAAGAAAAACTTTTGAATATATTTTTGTAGTTCATACAGATATAGCATCCATGTTTAAAAAGTAGTCAGTGGTTGAAGTCAATAAGAAATGTAATTTTATGAAATTAAAATCATATCATTGCAGGTAAAGTATAAGCCACACTGTGTGTAGTGAAGCTAAATAACACATTTAGCATTTTTCTCTATTGAAAGCATAGTAACAGAAATGCGTGATAAGAAGTACATTTTATCTCAACCCTAAGGCTTGGACGGGAAATGTTATCAGCTGTGTTGTTATATCATGCCGCCTCTGACTCAGAGTTATTACTGTATATTGTTTAACTCCAGACTTACCGATCTATTCCATAGATGTAGACAACTGCAATCATTTCACAGAATCCAATGACCAGCAGAGGAATTGATCCGGCATAGTTATCAAACAGCGCCAACCAATAGTTTCCAGAGCGTAGTGCAAAAATAAGTCCAAGAGCAAAAGAGATGAGGCAAGTCAAACCTAGATCACAGAATAAAGTTTTAAAATCCTCTTAATTATGCATTATGTTGAGCAGACATAACATTATGACCCCTCAGCATGATATCGTATTCAGTACTATACTTCTAAGCACATGTTTTGCTCTAACCTTTGTCCAATCCATCCACCTCCATCACACTTGCTACTTCCTATTATAGTTTTCCCATTATTCAAACGTCTTATCCTGAGGACAATGCTAGGATGGAGGCTAATATAACCCACTCCTTCCATACTGACAGAATTATGTCTTTGCTTGACCAGTCAGCATTCTTAATGCTGTTTGATACACATTATATGATACACATTTATATGTGCATATAACACATTTACCACAAAATACTTCTTTCGGCCAGCTTTTGGGCAGAACATTGAGGTCCTGCAGAGGGGCTACGACTCCCTCAATGTTTCCAAACATAGTGGAGAGACCAAGGCAGAAGAGCATGACGAAGAATAACACAGCCCACAGAGGGGAGATGGGCATCCGGATGATGGCTTCTGTAAACACAATGAAGGCCAGACCTGTTCCCTCCACTCCCTGGACAACACATCTTGGTTAATAATCCATTCCAATAAAATAGGCTGCCCATGTTATGAGATCTACTTACCTGGCTGAGGAAAAACTTAATGTCACAAGTGGCTAAGTCCAAGCTTTCAACTAAAGCAGGGTTGGTCTGATTGAGGAAACCCAAAGCCTCATTGTAGTTAACATCAGTGATGTTGTTCTCGGGCAAGTTAAAGGCATTCATCAACTTCATTATATTACTATAAAAAAAAAACAATATGAACGTCAAAAGCCTGTGACATGAAATCTCCACAAAGCCATTTTCACTTACTCTGACAAGCAGTCGTCGAAGTTCTGTGTGGCCCTGAAGCCAATGATGGAGTAGATAACTGTAGCTGAGTACACTGATGTACACCCGTTGATGATGGAGATGAGAACTGCATCTTGTTCACAATTGTTGCTGCAAGAATACATAATATCTGGCAAACTGCTCAACTCATGATAAAAATACAGGCATCAGGATTTTGACTCACTGAATGGAGTTGTAGCTGGAAAAGGAAATGAGACCCCCAAAAGCCAGGGAAAACGAGTAGAAAACCTGTGCGCCTGCGTCTAGCCAAGTTGCTGGGTTCATTAACTCATTCACCTGGATTAGAACAGATAATTGTCTATTGTCTTCTTATTACCATTACAGCTGCTATAGAATACTGTGTTCTAGCATGAAATAATAATGTTTTTGTCTCATAAGTAATAATAAAATAATTATGCACTTGTAATGCACTTTACAGTAACTACACTGTAGTGCACTGTGTTCATTCACTCCATACGAGGTAAGCACACTTAGCTGCCCTGGGGCAGACTGACGGAAGCAAGGCAGTCAACTTTTACCATCGGCTCATCTGACCACCACCAAATATCTATGCCTTCACCACATTCATATCAGGTAATGTGGGTGAAATGCCCTGCTGAATAAATTGATCCTCTGACATTCGGAGAACCAATAAAATGCACTGGACGTGATGGATGTGAAATGATAGGAATAGTACTTCAGCCATGGGATGTTATTTTCAATGGACATATTTTATGACCATTTCTAGTTTCACACTATATTTAGAACAGCCCATGCACTTTCATCCTATGTCAAAGATCAGTAGTCTGATATCATGAAGCACTTTGAACTCCTTTATGAAGTCTGTACATTAAGATTCATTGTTCCCATGATAGTAAATGATAGTCTTCTGCTAAAACAACTTTGATAAACTTTTAACCATGTTATTATGGTTTTCCACTCCAGCTCAAAGTATGCTTTGAGTGATTCATGCATGTTTCAGTAATCCTGTATCGTCAGCATTTGATACTTAAATTTTTCGTTTTCACGTTCTGTTCTCACCCACTTGAGATTTTTTGAAAGATTCATTCTGGGTCATAGACACAAGTGTTCTAAAATGTTGTGTAGCTACTGTATTTTCCAAACATAAAAATCACTGTAAATTTAAATCTGCTGCTTGCAACAGTGACGTGCCAAAAAGTCATTCGAACAAAATGTTAAACTATGGACTGTGATAGTTAATGTATGATATTTATTACTGTAATAAAACATAATATGTCCTATTAAAAATGCTATAGTCATACAAATGACCACACTTACATCTGGCGTGAAAAGGAACTTGATTCCTTCTAAAGAGCCTTTAAGTGTTAGCCCTCGGATGAGGAAGATGGTTAGGACGAGATAGGGCAGAGTGGATGTGATGTACACAGCCTATGGAGACACAGGAGATAAATGATAAGAGACAGGATCACTGGCACACTGGATAAGATATTAACTTTGACTGTAATACCTTTCCAGTGGTTTCAATTCCTCGGATGGTACAGACATACAGCAGAGTCCAGGCAGCCACCAGGGACATCACCATCCACCACTGTAGACCCCCAGCATCCTCAATAGCTGTGGATGTGTTCAGAGTCTCCCTGTACCAAAAGTAGTCCACCGTGCTGCTGCGGGCACACTCATCTACCAAACCTACAGCATGGACATGTCAGTCAAAATGTACCAATGTCAAATTAGAGTTTGTATAGAAACGAACCGGTCCTGTTGGCATTAAGGGGGCATTGACTCCAAGGCAGTGGGCTTTGGAATGAGTTGAAGAGATACCACATGATCCAGGCCATGATGGTGTTGTAGTACATCCCCACCAAGAAAGAAACCATCAGAGAAGCAATTCCTATATAAAGGTTCATTGTTTATTTTCTAATATTTCTTAATGATAAAATTATATGACATTAAACTCACCCACTCCAGTTAGATAAGGATTTATTGACCTCCACACCCCTACACTGCCCTTTCGGAGCCTCTGGCCGATAGCGAACTCCAGGTGCAGCAGTGGGATGCCCTCCAGCACCAAAAGAATTAGGAATGGGATCATGAAGGCACCTTGAAAAGCAGTATTTACTTTTAATGTAATTAGAATTGTTATAATGTGATTTCATATGCTATTGACCAATTCATAATAACAAGAGAAGCAAAAAAATTACCAATAAATTCCAAAGAAAGATGTAAAAGATTTAGAAAAAAAAGTATTTTCCAGTTCCAGTTCTTACCAGCCAGGCAAAATCACTTAGAGCAGTCCTTTTGGATATTTTAGTTAATGGACATGTTGGTTAGATTTCAAAGCTGTATATAGTATAGTAAACTCTGGACTTTAGTTTTCTTGATCGCTATGTGAGTTAATAGATACATTGAGACCCGTACATTCTGTTGTTAATGTTTTAGGCTGTCAAATACATACAAAATGCAACTCACCTCCTCCGTGGCTCTGGCATAAATAAGGGAACCTCCAGACGTTCCCCAGTCCCACACAAAAGCCCACACAGGTGAGCAGATACTGGGCCTTGTTGTCCCACTTGGGCCTGTCTCCAGCCTCTTCCTTCTCCATCCTTTCCAGGTCTCCATGAGTGGGAATCCTGCGGTCCAAACCGGGATTCGGAAACTTTAGCTTCATTGTATTTTATAATTTAGGCTATAGGCTTCAGAAAATGTAAGAAAATATCCTTGTTTTTGTAATATATTATCCCTCTTGTTCCATGCCCCTATCCTCTGTTACTGATTGTCCCTGGACTGTCTCTCCCTGTGTGTCCCAGCTCTGAAATGTTCACTTTGACCCCTGGCATCGACACTACACTTATCAGTGCGTCTTAAAAGTTTTTACTTTATTATGTCAAGTCAGCACGTGGAAACGGAAAAGACGCAACCACATTTATTATAGGTTAATCTATCAGCAAACATTATTTACAGTTTCAACCTCATGGCTGATTATAATATTCTTATCTCATACAAAACATCAAACCAACAAACAAATGGCTGATCACTATTAAAGATACTGAAGGTTAGTGCCACTGTTTCTCCGTTTTTGTAAATGGGATTAGCAAATCTTATCTTGTCCTTGAAAGGGAAGTGGTTTTACTGAAAGGGGGCATAGGCTAAAGCAAGACAATAAACAAGAAAATGTCCATTGCTACTGTATACACATCATAAGATTTTAAGTGTAAACAAAACACATTTGAATAATTTGAAAATAGTGTAAATTTTTTTCTGTAGACTAGAAAAAAAGTAATATTTCTACAACATTTCAGATATACACAATAAAACTGTCAAATGATAGCAAATTATTTTGTTTTCTCAGTCCAAAATGTTTATTATGAACCAGTGTTGTCAGGTTGATGTCGGTTTGTTCAACAGGGAGGTGACAGTAAGTCTTTTTCTCACTCATAATGATGCCTTTAAAGTGTCCATGGGCAAGTATAGGCTAAAATGAATTCAATTTTAGTCTCTGTGGTGGTCCGCAATGTTATCTTGTTAACTGTAAAGTTTATTACCAGAGACATTATAAACTTCTGCATGTCTATAGACCTCTAACTGATAAGACAACTCAAGGCTAAAACCTAACACAATCAATTTATTTTACACAGAAGCAAATAAAAAAAAATGACAGGCAATTAATTTGGTCTATTAGAGTTAACCTAATGCCAATAATTTATTTTCAACTCATCAAGTCATAAATACAACTGGTCAAATTAATCCAGCCACTGAAGGTCACAAAGGAAGTAAACTCTTAATGGACCTTATAGAATGTGAAGTGAATATAAGCATTACATTGGGTCATATTAACAGTGGATTTTGTATGTCTTTTTGTTATAGACGCATAATTGGAAACCCTTGTACAGAGCAAATAATGGAATTATCAGACTTGGCACTCCAGAGAGAAGGAAAATGACACCATAGACCCAGTCAGGATAGGACAAGATTTCCAGCTTTGGGAAGTTTTCCTGTGGACAAGACAAAAAATAAAATAAATAAATAAATAAATGAACGTCCATGGTCAGAAGAATATCCACTGCTCAAACTTCTCAACAGAGATTGTTCCACTTACCGAAGCAGGATTCCACGCAATGTAAGTCAATTTGGAACTAATTTTACTAACAAGGTAAAACACAAAAATGACCAGCACAATCAGGGGGCTGACCACTCTCCATGTGGCCTGCCAGAAGATGTTTGGCTTGTGCCCAATCATGAACTCAATGTCTTTGTTAAACCTATCAACCGAAAAAAAAAAAAACACATTAAAAGGGGAACATTTGCAATAGGTGACAAAATACTGGGTTTAACATTAAATCACAGGTTTATCATTAGCAGTATTTTTTGCAGTGCATTGCTGGGTCACATTTGGGGCTTCATTAATTAATACAGTAAAAAAAGGAGGGACACAGAAACTGGACTCAAATGTGCAAGGAATGTGTTGTGTTAAAACTACACAAAAAGTACACATATTGGTAGATCGATATGTTGGTCAGAGAGTTGCACATTTTAGCATATCGCCTATCAGAATAAATCTACATAATTTGCTGAAATGTTGATTCAGCTGGCCACCTGTCAGAAGGAAAAACATTTTTGCTTTATTTGAACACTTTAGTGCGAAGAGTGCACTTACAAAATGTGACTATACAGCTCTTATGGGTTTGCAAAGAAATAGGGTTATGGATACATTTGTTGCAATTTCATATTATATAACTTGGGGGAAGTTATCAAAATGATCTGACATATTGGCCAAAAAAACAAAAAACAAAACAAACAAAAAAACAGCAGAACTTATTTGGTATTGGTTGCACTGGTTTCTGACCAATCTCTATCTCTAAACCTTTCTGTATTTTTTTCCTTTTTGCAAAACATCTCATGTGTTTGTTGGAATTCCAAAGATACAAATCATTTGGATACATACTGTGCATCCAGTCATATGAATCTGCAGACCCGGAGTCATATGCACTACACTCAGATGCCCCGTCTTCTTACGCTTTGTGGTTTGTCTAAACCTTTCTGTGGTTAGTGATTCTCATGTAGCTAGTGCTCGCTGTCTAACTGAATGATTACTTTGTAGAAATAATTAAGGCCAAATGTTACAAGGTGGATTTTAGTAACCTACGCACATCTTTTAAAGTAAATACCTTTAGACCGTATGACATCTTTTCCATAATAATCAATAACACATGACACATCTACTACCTTGACATTTTTAATATGAACTATTTCTATAGAATTTTGGGGGAATATTCTTAAATAAGTGTAAGATTAGGGTTGTTTATGTGGTTAATGTTTAACACTTTGGAACGGTATAGTCCCGCCCTGAAACAAAATGCCGAACATATAGGGTGTCCGGGTTTTGTGTTTTTTGTGGGGGTTTTTTGGAGACAAAGAGCATTGTAGACGTAATCTACAAAAAATGTTCATCCATTTAGATATGGACGCCAAGGAACAAGAACCATAGAAAAAAAGAAACGGGACATCCGAGTGCAGAACATCTCAGTGTGGTTTAGAAGAGTGCAGCCTCCAGGTCTGCAGATTCACCTTACCCGCCATACCTGTCAATTCCATAGATGTACGCCACAGCAATCATTTCACAGAAAGCAATAATGAGTAAAGGAACTGATCCTGCAAAACTGTCAAACAGAGCCAACCAGTAGTCTCCTGAGCGCAGAGAGAAGATCAGTGCAATCAGGAAAGATACCAGACATACCATGCCTGCAATAAAATATAAAAAGTTAGCGTTTTGATTGGAAAATGTATGTTCTGTTTAGTTAGTTGTCCTACCTGTTAGTGCCTCTTTTGGGAAGTTTTTTGGGAAAATCTGAAGGTCTTGCAAAGGAACAACTACTCCTTCTATACTGCCAAACATAGTTGAAAGCCCAAGGCAGAACAGCATAACAAAGAAGAGTACAGACCAGAGTGGAGAAATTGGCATTTTTGTGATGGCTTCTGTGAACACGATAAAGGCCAAACCTGTTCCCTCCACTCCCTGAATCAAATGTGTAAATAAATAAACGTTTGAGCTCTACTGCTGTTCTGTTAAAAAATGAACAACTCAGTAATATGGAAGTGCAGATACATGCCTCGCTTAGAAATGTTTTGAGGTCACAGGTTGATAGATCCAGCTCTTGAATAATGCCTTGGTATTGGTCTGAACTGTTGAGGCTCTGCAACATTTCAGTGTAGTTGCTCGGCGTGATGATCCCTTCTTCCAGATCCAGTGCATTCAGCAGCATCAGAATGTTTCTGTCAAATTGAGTTTAAATTACTTTACATTTCCTTTTTTCATTTATGTTTCTGCGCTTACCCATTGAGACAAGTGTTAAACTGTTCTGTGGCCCTGAAGCCAATGATGGAGTAGATCACAGTAGCAGCGTAGACAGATGTGCAGCCGTTAATAATGGAGATAATGACAGCATCCTGCTCACAGTTGTTGCTGAAGTATTTGAAACAAGACACACTTAATAAAGATCTACACCTGAATTCATCAAATGAGTAGACGATAGATACTTTGCAAAACTAACAATAATGCTTTCACAACAACATAATTTACATAATTCTGTTAACAAATCTTGTGCCCACAAATTAAAATAGAAGTCTGAGTGATTTTTGATTTAGCTGGGTTTTGATTTTCCAAAACGTGTTTTTTTAAGATAACAAGCAGTTGTACACGTATTGCATGTGAAGAGAGTTATGTGTTGTTATATTCTTATCAGCTCAGTTACGATTAGGAAAGAAGTGACTCACTGTACAGAGTTATAACTGGAGAAGGAGATGAGCCCTCCAAAAGCCAAAGAGAAGGAGTAGAAAACCTGAGCCCCAGCATCAAGCCACGTCGTAGGCTCCATAAGTTCATTTAGCTGTGGATGAACAGGCAAAGGCTGTTTCTTGTTGTACTATATTAACTTTTTAGAGTTAGATTTCTTAAAGAATTGTTGCTTTCTAACATCAGGTGTGAAGAGAAACTTGATTCCCTCCAAAGATCCTTCAAGCGTCAAGCCTCTGATGAGGAAGATAGTGAGGACAACATAGGGTAGTGTGGATGTGATGTACACTGCCTAAATGAAGATTAAATGCATTTGTCAGTGCTAGCCATTTCAAATTACTCTGAACATATAGAAGTAGTTTTGTATAGTATGTCCAGAACCTTCCCTGTCGTCTCAATGCCCCTGATGCAACAGACATAAAGAACTGTCCAAGCCGCAACTAAACCCAACACCATGGACCACTGCAGCCCACCCGACTCTTCTATCGACGAAGAGATGTTCAGTGTTTGTCTGTACCAGAAATAGTCCACTGAACTGCTGCGTGCGCACTCAGATACCAGATCTGTAGAAACAAAAGACTGTTAGCTGCTGTTTCAAGTTTCACAGTTTGAAATATAGATTACATCCTGCCTGTGTGATTATCATTCAGTGGACACTGACTCCAGGGCAGTGGGTTCTGGAAAGAGTTAAAGAAGTACCACAACACCCAGGCAATAATCGTGTTGTAGTACATTCCCACTAAGAACGACACAGCCATGGATGAAATTCCTACAAGAAAATATACAAGAAAGGCCAACCAAACGTTTAATGATCGTAGACTGTACAATTATAAACTGCGATTCGTTTGCTTTTAAATGTACTCACCCACACCAGTAAGGTAGGGGTTAATACTCCCCCAGACCGCAAGGCTTCCCTTTCGGAGTCGTTGGCCAATAGCAAATTCTAAGTGCAATAATGGGATTCCCTCCAGAACAAGTAGAATCAGAAAAGGGATCATGAAAGCCCCTAAAGAGGAGGCAGTAGTCACGTGAACATCTAATCACATTTAATTATTACATACATACATTAATTGGCGTAAAGTCTAATCTGCATCTCCCCAATCTCTCCTCTTGCTATATCTTAAAAATTAAATCTTAGAAAGTGCACATATTTTAAACTGGTTTCATCCTAGGGCCCTTAATAGAAACTTAGATATGTTTTGTTTTTATTGTGCCCCTTATCTCTGATGCAGGTGGAGTGAGCTCAGCTGTCAGCTGAAAGTTCACCATGTTCTAATGGCACCAGGTGAAAACAAGGTGATCTGAATCATAGATCAATCATGATTAGAATTTTATTGTTTTTTTATGAATTGCTAAATATCATATTTCAAGCATATAAGATGAAGACTTTCTGTGCAACTGCACAGCATTTGGTTCATTTGCAACTATCTGAACAGATGTTGCTGTTTTTTGACTCTCCTGAACTAAAGGAGAAAGCCAGTTCCTCTTTACAGGGCAGTTACATAACATGATTCGCAAGACCATTCATAGTCTGTAATATAGTCTGTAATGTTTCAGTATATTCAGTTATAATATTTTTAAAGTCATTCTTTTGCTTCTTTTCCCATAATCTCATTTAATTTAAAAATATAGGCACCATCATCTAGAAATGTGATATGCTCCTTGAAGATCCTACAGCAATCAATGCGTCATTACAGTATAAAGTATCTAAAGTAAAAAAGTATCTAAAGTATTAAGTATCTAAAGAAGTAAAGTATGATTAAATGTCTTCACTTTTCTTTGTGTCACTTTGTCCTGTGCTGGGTTGGACATTTGAGTACGAAGAAGTGATGTCATTCTTCAATTCACTCCTGCTTACTAAACCAAAAGTTATTATTATTGTATTATTTGTTATCTATTATTATTATATGAAATATATATCCCTACAAAGTAATGTTCTACGGTTCTTTCTAAGTGTAATTGATTTGATTATGTTTTCGTTGTCTGTCTTGATTTTATGATTATAAAACAGGCCTACCTCCTCCATGGCTCTGGCATAAATAAGGGAACCTCCAGACGTTCCCCAGTCCCACACAAAAGCCCACACAGGTGAGCAGATACTGGGCCTTGTTGTCCCACTTGGGCCTGTCTCCAGCCTCTTCCTTCTCCAGATCCTCATAGGAGGGGATCCTGTCCTCAATCCCTGGATTGGGAAAAGCAAACCTCATGTTGTCCTGCCTAAGGTGTACGGTGAATCGTTGTTGATCTGCCACTGCGTACTCTTGGTTTATTGTCAGTATAGTTTCCAGATCATCTGCTAAACTGGGCTTGAACCATGTGTCCGGTCATAAATGTATTGGCACAAAGCACGATTTTTTTTTCCCCCATTAAAATATGTTAAGTTGTGCCATTGACATGCAGCCTCTGTGAATATATAACACTTGTGCTAACAATAACAATACTTTAACAATGGTTGGCTAAATACTTTGAATTATTTGCCTATAGATTTAATATTGGTATTTTAAATTCTTAAATGGGTAATTGTCCTGAGCAACAACATGGGTATCAAGTAAGATATAATAAGGTTTATCATTTCCAAGCAGACTGCAGTGTAAAATAGGGTATAATAGCAAAGGTTTGGCCTTACTGTAAAAACGTGAAGATAAGAAACTGTCAAGTCACTGATTGTCAGAGTATGTTAACATTTTGCACTTCAAAGTGGTTCAGCAGTCACAATCTGAACAGAAAAAAAAGTGTTTTTATTATTATTATTATGTACTTTCTTTATTTTTTATTATTTTTTTGTTAAAGTGTTTTAGGCCTATGGGTAGAGTGTAGTTATAACATAAGGTCTATTGATAATATAATCTTAAACTTAGAGTTTCCACTAGCCTATTTAAAATTAGGCAATGAAAATAAAACTGTAGATATTATCGAGCTTATGGAACAATTTTAAAGAAGTGGAATTCATTTAAGAACTGCGTTTGCACTTCTTACTCACTAGAGGGCGTAACTAGAACGTTTAGAGTTGCCAAACCAACTTATCAGCGGAGTTCAGAGAAATGAACAAGCACTTGGCACGGCGTTGGCTCTAGAAGAGTAAGCAATGCCTTCTGTCCCAGCTCTTCTTTTGGTCCTGTTTATTAAGTCATTAATTCATGATTGTTACAATAAGGCCATGGCCCACATGTCTATAGCTGGGCTATGTTGGTTTGATCCTACACGGAAAATAGGCTCCTGATTTAAACGTTTTTCCGATAATACTGAATAATAAAGATTCGTGTCAGTGATAGGCTATTGTTTGCTGTGTGATGATGTTGTTTATTTTCATGCAAGAATCCGGTGCTAAGCCGGGACAGTGATTTAAAGGGAGGGGGAGGAGGAGATGAGGCAGAGGGGAAAATAGATATGGGGCTGGATTTAGTGGGACTAGACAGACAGCAGACCGGCTGTCCCAAGCTGCTCTGATCCTTCACAGTCCGGCTCTGCTGGAGTCTGCTGCCACCTGCCTCCACCAGAAAACCAGCGGGAGCCTCCGCGAGGGAAGACTCCTGTGCCTCTCCACGCACCCCTGACCCCCCTGTCCCGGGACACGGGCCATTCGCTGCTGGGCGACCAGGGTTTGTTGTCGTTGCCAGGAGGGGACTCCGTGCTGCCTCCGCTTTAGACGCAGGGCTGCGCTCCACAGAGACACTGCATGGATGAACCATGGCCACGTTTGTGTGCAGGGTTCAATTTTTAGATGATACTGATCCTTTTAACAGCACAAACTTCCCAGAACCGACCAGACCTCCGCTGTACACCTTCAGAGAGGACATCCCGCTCATCAACCAACTCGCAGGCATCCACCGACTCCTCAAAGCCCCCCACAAGGTACTTTCACCACTCACCAAACCGCGACAGCGGACTTCAGTCTGGAGACGCTTGGTGTTATTGTGTTCTAAATGTTGTATGTAGATGATTCATTAGCTTGTGGCTATTTCATATTCATCTTTTTAACCCTCACACTTTCTTTGGGTCATTTGGACCCCATCTAGACTTTTTATTTTATTTTTTTATTTCATTGCTATGAAATTTTCATGGGGGGTCCAAAACGTCACTCAACATACAAAGTCACACACATGCAAAAATATTAAAAATGTAATACGTTTTTTTTTTCTTGGTATGAAAACCTATATTGATCTTTGACCAAATGTGTATAGCTCAATTGAAGAGAACGAGTTCAAGGTGCACTATAATCTCACCTTTCTGGTGGAGGTCCGCCACCTGCTTGTCTCCATGGATGTTTTTTGCCTAGAATGTTCCAGAAATTGGCATTCAAGTTTTCTATAATCTATCATCATCTGCATTTATTCAATAAAAAAAAAAAAAAAAAAAAAAAAAAACTGAGTGGGCTCGCCTCTCCAGCTGCTTGTTTAAAATATGTTTAAAGAGATGTTTAAAGTCATACTGAGGGACATTTTAGGCAAAACAGCAATATCTCCATGGAAATAAAATGCACCCTTAAACAAAATGGCAACTGTCTGAATAATAATATTGAACTTAAATCTGCCTTCACCCAGCCAACATTTAACTTCAGTCTTGCTGTTTTTCACATCCAGCCACCCCCCAAATAAACTTCCACGGCCACCAATGCTATATTTAACACTTGCCAACACAAGTGATTGGCTTTCCAGCTCCAGGAATGCAACAAGGTTGCAAATGTTAGAGCCTCAGCAACATCTAACCCTGTGTGCTTCAAAATAGATTCAGATTAATCTGACACAATAATCTCATAATGTAACTGTGTGATATCGTGGACAGGTGTGGGCCGCTGCATGTGCACCTCATAATGTCAGACTGACATCAGGGGAACTTTGAGAGTTCTAGTTTTCAAGTGGAGTGAGTTCATTAATGGGGAACCATATATTCAGTTTCAACTATGTTGTCAAATTACACATGTCAGAATATCAGATAGTAAATGTGAATAATAACATCTCTAATGTTCATCTGTATTTATTGACGTGCTGTTGATGAAGGATTCAAACATAATTTCCTATCAAATCAGAATAAGACAACACAACATTGTGCTGTTCCTCTTATTTATTACAGTATATCCCAAAAGTTGGTAACTTCCACTGCCGTCACATAATTCTTTGGTCTTGACAGAAGTTACATAAAAAATATTTTGCATTATACCTTAGAACGGCCCTTTGTCAAATATTTAGCCGTTGTGAGTAAAATTGAGATTTGTTGGAAGCCAAGATGGATTTGAAGACTGTAAACCGGCTTTCAACAGCAAAGCACTTTTCCAGCCCAGTGTATTTTGCCCCATCTTAGAAAGCCACAACACAAATGAAAAATTGCCTGAGGAGCAGAAAAGCCTATGATTACTACCTATACAGGGACACATGGCACAGGCCCTTTTCTTGTTTGCAATTTTATTCCCATCGACGTGCGCAAATGGACACTACCAAATTTTATTGCTTTTTGATTGTAGACGTGCAATAAAGCCTCACTGTACCAGAGATGCAAACTGAACAACAAATTTGTCTGATTTTCCCTATTTATTCAGGTGAATATACCTACCCCTTTCTTTGTTTTTCTCTTCTCTCATAAAGGCATGGACTACCACAGTATATGATTATATTGTGATGATAGCAGAGTGCGTGTATGGCTAACTAAAGTATAGGTCACTTGTCCCAGAATTCTTGTGGCCACCGTCTGGAGACTTTGTTCTCTCTCTGGCTGCAGCACTTTTCCTACAACGTCTCCCTTCGTCTTCCAGATTCATCCATTCCACCTTGCTACCTCTGCACTGTCACCACATCATTTCAATGAAATGTCTTGCCTTTTTGTGCTTGCAGACCTTTAGCCTGTTTTAGTTAATAGTATTTGGCTGGTACAAATATGATATGTAGTTTGAAAGTTGTGCCATCTTGAATGTTATCTAGGTTTGAGATAAGCACCTGTTTTCTATATGACAAAGTATTTAGTATTTGCTTTATATCTGTATCTTTATTTCTGTTTTATCAAGATCACCTATGATATGATAAGTATGTTTTGGTAGCCTTTGAATTTGCATTTATTTTTCTTATTTTCTTTTTCTTTTTAATAGTAATGTGACAGGACACCATCAATTATGCCAGATACACATGCTTTATGTTGAGACTTATTTCATGTGCTTTATGACATACGTCTGGGAAATCACCTGGCAAAACAAATTCTTGTTCAAGATTTCCAAATTTTCAATATTAATACATTAAAGATGCTTGTTTGTTGTCATCTGCTTGATTCCACGAAATGGTATATAGTATAATAGTATCGTGTATTTAGTGGGTGAACGTTAAGTTAGTGATCAACAAAAAGACTACTTAGAAATGAGGGATCCAGTTCAAAAACTCTGAAGAACTTCTGAAGAACTTTGCATGTCAGGCCTTTCAGAGATGAGACAGGTCTGTGGTCAGAGAGATCAGAAGTTAGGAAGTTTGTGTTTAAGTTTGTATGTCCATATCTTCTTATGCATGCCTCTTTTATATATTTTGCTAGTATTTTATTAACTGTTTTATGTTGCACCTTACACCAAAGCAAGTAATATACTAAACATAGGAATGTTTGTGAATTGTGATCACTGACAATGGCAATAAACTGATTGTGACTCTGATTTAGTGAGTATTCCAAGCTAGTATTATAAGTGTGCATATGTACAAAAATGTTATCTTCGTGAGTTAGAACTTTGGGCCTCAGGGCTTTCAGAGATGAGGATGACGATCTGTGCTCAGAGAGATGAGGAGCGAGCAGCTTGGGGGAAGTATCTGAAAGTTTGTTTTGTCTGTGCGTACACTTTAAAATAACAATTCCATGTAAAGTTTTATAAATGAGACCCCAGATCTATAAAGAGCTGATGATTAATGTTTTTTTTTCTCTTTGCTATAAAAAACATGTTAGATAGATAATTGTAACATGGATGCAGACCCCCCACCAGAAAAGTTACACAGTGCACCTTTAAGCACCCTCAGTCAGCTGAATGTTGTAAAGAAATACCTCCAAAGTTTAGTCACTTCCCTATTAAATTGTTCTCCCAAACAATCTAGCATTTATGGAATTATTTAGTGGCCTCATTAAATCTATATTGGCTTATTTTGCAGCAGCACGGAGCACGCCCTCGTCTATCTTCAAAGAGCGTTATGCTTTTGTGACTTTTAATGGTTAAAATGCACAAGTTCCTAAAGTTCCCAGTTACATAAAAGCATCGTTAACAGTTTGCCAGCCTCTGTGTTATTTTAACATGTTAGTAATTACTCCCTTTGCCCTTTCCTTGTTGCACTCTGCTGACGAATTTTGATGAAATAAGTGCAAAATATACTGCTGTTAGGGGTGTGTGGTTGTTCTGGAGCTGCCACTCAACATGATGTATTTTGTTATGTTGTTCCTCCTATTACCGAAATGAAGTGTTTTAGGAAAGAGACACCCTTTGGAGAGCTTGCCATTAAAGTCTTGTGTTACAAAGCTTCTAGACTTCCAAGTAATATTTATCATTGAGTAATATTTGTTGTTATAGCAATAAGCTGGAGATGGATGGTAAGGACTGAGTTTGACTGCTGACATGATAAACTAAGCTTGTACATTGATAGGCATTGCCTCATATGAAACAGTGGAATATAAATATTATTGCTGAATAATGGTAACAGATTGTGCTCTTGGTGGAAAGTGCTTACAGAGAAGTGGGGCACTGGGACAGGTCGTGATTAAGCCCGCCACATGTGAACCCCCCTGCTCCGACTCCCTTATTCTGATCGGTCCTTTGTCTTAAGATTATCCAAGAGCCTTTATAGTCTGAAATAAGAGAGTCTAGTGTAAAGTTGTTGTTTTTTCTTCATATTATCACAGAGAGTATAAACTATCTCATTTAGGTTGTTGTACCCATAAAATCTTAATGGATAAAGAAGATAGTCTATAAATCTGATTAGGAGACAAAAAGTGTGCCTCTGTGACTCTGATCTTATAAAATCTAATGATAGGGACAAAATGTGGACTAAAATTCACCTTTGTTCTTTCTCTATCTGACAAACCAACGCTTAGACTTCAAGATCTCTCTAGATTTTGCTCCCAGCACGGACACACCCACCCTGAGCTCCTGTTAGCATGCTGCTGCCCCAGAGCGCGGTAAATATAGCAGGGTTATATTTAAGCCCTGAGTCCATCCAGCAGTCCGCGTCTAGCTTACCAAAAGGGAGGAAAAGACCGAGAGCAGCACAGGCCTTGTGATCTGGACCCAAGTGTCGTCATGTAGCTTGACTGGATTGCCACATGTCCATTTTAAAAGTACAGTTAAAGTTAAAGGCTGAATCAACAATGAAAACGTGGAGTTACTAGTCTTGTTCATTTATACACTGACAGAATCAACATCAGTTAATTTCCATCTTATCAGAACAGTGTTGCACGCCTCTACAATGGCAATTTACTGAGGAATATCTACGGTGAAACGTCCCAGACCCAGACATTGTTGTTAATCTTTGAATATTTTTAAGACTTTGTTAAAAACCCATTTGTTTGCACAGGCTTTTAACACAAGCTGAGCAGAACATTTATATTGCATTTTATTTTAGCTTGTTTCTGCATGTTCTGTTTTTGTCTTATTGTATTTTATATTGTGTCTGTACAGCACTTTTGGCCATTGTGGTTGTTTTTAAATGTGCTTTATAAATAAATTTGACTTGACTTGACTTAATGAAAAAAAAAAAAAATTGACGGGGAGATAATATCGCAATAGTTGTTTTGGAGATATGCACATTTAGAATACCTAATCAAAAGTTTTTCAAATGAGCTCAAAATAAAAAGAAACGTCTAGTGTAATCTCTAAAAAAAAAAAAAAGTGTATAAAGTTATGGTTCTGCACTGGAGGATAATTTTATGGTCTGTTCACATTTTGTGCGATACTTGAACCTCAACCAAGACATTTACAGGCACATTTTAGCACATTCCTGATGCATTGTTTAAACATTGTCGAGCTAATGCTAAAAAAAATATTGCACTATTAATGTTTGTCAGATGAAGGATAGAGATTCATTAATATGAGGACATGATTGAGGGAATTTTGGAGGTAGGAGCAGGTTAGAAATACATTTTAGCTGGTTTATTTTACATCTTTACTTTTACTTAAATAATGATATTTTCAAACTACATCACATTTATTCAAGTACAGATTAGAGTGCTTATACCTCCTCCAACAGAAGTTTAACAGTAGTCAATCCTTAATACAATCTTGTCATTTTGGCATAAGCAAATGGTTAAAGCATTACAAATCAAATTTCTTTTTCATGTCTTATTCTGGATTTGGTATTGCAGGCTTAACAGCTTCATCGACCTAATCCCTTTAACAGTAATGCGGAAAACAGAGCCACCAGAGCATATTGAAAAACAGCTTCTTTTTCTGGACCATTGTACTTGTTCAAACGACGGGGCCCATAAAGCAACGTTATTTTACAAGGCAGTGGTTTTAGGAACAGTGTGCGAATCACATGCAGAAGCAAAGAGTGTTGAAAAGACTGTCTCAACGTCCAGTTTCATTCCTGCGGGCTCGAGTGCGCACATCACACCTCTACCGGGACGTCTGTCATGCCATTCCTCTGCGTTAATCGGCACAATCATATTTTCCAAAGCCTATTTATGTTTATGTGTCGATACACCTAAATCAGAGTTGGGATTGGTTTTCCAAATCTAAAATCAAAGCGCTGTACTCCCAAAAATACTACAGGACTACTGGAGGAAGCATGAAAGCATCTAACAAGATCAATAAAAGTACTGACGGAAAAGTTCACTCAAGTAAAAAGTACAAAGGGTGTCACGATCAAATCGAAACTGCAATTTGAATGGTTGCAATCAGCAAATTTCAACAACAGCAACTATTTAAGTAACATCATTTTCTATGCAGATTTTTGCAATCACAATGCAGAAATAAAACTGAAAAACAGCTAATCGCCCAACAGTCAGCAGCATGCACTTTTACAATTACTGCAAAACTTTTACTATCTGCCTCAATTACCAAAACTACCACATGTACCATCTCTTTGGTACAACTACTTCTACTGCACTTATACTAAGAAAGAACTGATCAAGATCATGTCTCTTATGTGCTGAATCACAGCTTCATTCCACCTGCCATACGACTACTTACAAAGTCGAACTAAAATTGCTGCTGCTGTTTTTCTTTGATGTATATGAATGAACTGCCTTTTGTTAAGTTTTTAAAATGTCTTTTTAAAAAGTACTGAATGGACTGTTGAATTAGGTGCCTTGAAATCTCATTCAAGTGCACGTTTTAATATGTACCTTGAATGACAATAAAGTCTCTCTATCTGAACTTGATTGTATTCAGAGGCATTAATGTTTTTCATGTGTTTTTGTGTTTCCAGCTCGATGACTGTGCACTCCAGCTGTCTCACAATGGCACCTATCTGGATTTGGAGTCATCCCTGGCCGAGCAGAGAGACGAACTGGAGGGATTTCAGCAGGACGACACGGGGTATGAATAGTTCCACTCACACTTCTACATGCCAAGTCCTCACTGTCAAAACACCTTTACCTATCCGGGACGTCTTGACTAGTGCCATGGCCCTCAAACACGCACATTTCTTGCATGATTTGTCGCTTTTCAAATGGGAAGAATCATAAGCTGCAGGATGAGGAGTTCTTGGAAGCAACTGTCCACGGAAAATATGAAGCGCTGTGGAAACCCTACTGATATACCCTCAGTTTCTCCAGCTACTGCAATTTTACAGTCTACAGCTTTATACTGTTTAATTTTCCCCCAAATGAACCGATTTTAAAGCAGTAAATCAAATACCTTGTTTAACAGGGGAGGTCAGATGTAAATGTCTCTTGGATTTCCACCTATCAAATCAGAGCAAAAACGATACGCCATGATTCCAAGAAACCTTAACAGTTATATTCATTCTGTAATTTTGCATATGGATGAATCCTAAAGTAAAAGGTAAACTAGCCTAACTTTACGTTTAGTGGACCAGTTGCTGTGGTAACTTGGGAGAGGTTTTCTGTTGTCACCTGTTGCATGGACGCTCTTGAGTTATGCAACAGCGCACTTAAACAAAGCTTTGTCGTTTTTCCTCTGACAGTAGCTGTGAATTACTATAGTTATAAACTGACTGTATGTAAATATTGAGAAGTACTTGGGGGAGTAATGGTATGCTGATGTGTTTGGCACTTAGGGACGGACAGAATGAAAGTCATGGCTGCTCTGGAGAGGGGTTTCTGTTATGTATGTATGGGGATTCTGCCTCTGAGTTAACTTAGTAATGGATGTGAGAGTCAAGTAAACAATGACATTTTGTGGTTTGGGTCTTGGACAACTGGTTTGATGGGACCAGCCTGTCAGTCAGTGGCTGAAAGTGTTAAACACGTAGTTGAGTCTACAAAGATTGACAGTGTTGGCTACATCAAATCAAAGAGTGAGAAAACTTGCCTAAAATGCCTAATTACATTTTTACTTGTCTTGTTTTTCTGTATTTAGTTTCATTTCAAGTAAATGTCATTCAACTATTCACATGTAGAAGTGAGTTAAATGCTTACATGAAAAAAAAAAAGAAAAATCAAGACTTCCTAGAGTTCAGTGTAAATTCAATTGTGGAATTGTGCAAATTTTAATCAAACCAAGATCCAGTTGTTTCATTTTGTCAATGGTATGCTTGGGGATTTTTAATCAGTAAATAAATCAGTAAACAAATGTGATTTACGTTGTGTTAAATGACACTGAAGAATCTTATGTTCATGAAATAAAGACTGAAAGCTATATTTGTTTTTAAAATCTTGATTGATCAATACAAGGAAAACATTTGATTGCTTTTTCTTTTCTTTTACTTTGCCTAGCCCTACTGCAAATGTTGGAGTTAGAGTAAATGTTATTTTTAAACCAGCAATTTGCAATTTGCTGGTAGGACAAGATGGTGGTTTGTATAAGCATAATAATCTCAGCAGAGAGAGATTGTAGGATGGGTCGTCAAGCTTCATTTTACAAGTACAGAAGTTTTAGACAATTTAAGACAAAAATAACTGAACAAAATATGTAAGTATTAGTTATTTCTTATCAGTTACATCAGTGAGTTGGACTAATGTTATGACAGAATTGTTTGTATTTTTGTGCCTGTTACTCATTCATTCTCAGCGATGCTATCAGAATCGAGGATAGATGTTTGGACTGGGTGCTTTGAGTATGTGATGGAATGATCAGATATTCAGACTGGAGACATTTGCACTGAGTGGTTCGTGCCAACCTATGTCACATGTCAAGACAGTTAAATTGCGGCTGGTTGGAGACATACTGTTTCTATGGTTAGCGACAAGTGTTCATTTTGTACTTTGCCTTTTGTAAAAACGCTGCTGTTCTTTTGTACTATGTAATTTGTTGTTATATAATGGTCAGAACCACAGTAAAGATTTGGACTGTTCTGATATTTGAGCAGTTTATGCATATTTTCTTTGGAGTTTTCCCTTTGTTTACATTTGTTTACTCTTGTTTACATTTGTGAGCAGAATCAAGATGGCTGCGGGTGGCGTACAAGTCACTTGTCTGGCAGGAACCGATTCTGCCATAATTACGTGTTTTCCACAGTTGAGTGAATATGAGGGTATTACCATACTGATAAATGGAGGCGAGTGTAAGTGTGTGTTGTGTCTGCTCCTGCCCTCAGCTGGCTGTCCTCGGGGCCCAGGAGATGTATATCAGTGTAGGGGAACTCTCCTTGTGCACATATTTCTGGAAATTCACTGTTTGTAATCTCTATGACAACACTTTAAAAATCTTCCCAAAACTACCCTGAAAATATTATGTCCAATGTAAAATTTGAGTGAATAATGGTGTTTGCTATGACAAAGTGTTTAGTTTTTTGGTATTTTCTCAGACAGTGGGAAACAAAGGGTCTGTGCAATTAATCAAATTTTAACCAAGATTGAGATTTGCCAATGTCAAGTCAATATTTTTTAGATAGATAGGAAATTCCAATTCAGCTGCAGAAACATGTGTTTGATCAAAAATTGTGATTGTGTTGTCTTTCCATATCACCCAACTCTAATCAGAGCCTTCTAGACCTATATTTATTTAAGTTGCTTATGTTGTGTTGTTTAATATTGACTGCTTCCTCTGAATCTTAACACATTTCATGTCTCTTTCCATCAGAGCAAGAGGGAAGAAGCACAGTGTTATTTTACGGACCCAGCTGACCGTTCGTGTCCACGCTTGTATTGGTGAGTGCGCCTCCATTGTGCTGTACGGACACACACAGACTCACATACATGTAGCTTTATACCTCCTCCTGTTCGGTCCTACTTGTGCCAAAAATATATGTTTGTGTGATAAAATGTAAATAGGTTGAATAAAGCACCACTGTCCACTGTTAAATTCTTCGGAAAATATTCTCTTTCAAAAATACTAATTTGCAGCATCAGAGTCAACCACTGCTGAAAACTTAACGGGTGTCAGAAATGATTGGAGTAAGTGTGAAAAACATAATGATTTTAGTTGTAAGGCCAACTCTGTGCTTCTTACATGCAATTACGTTTGTTAGCTTAAACTTGTCTCACGCTGAAGGAGAAATGGACAAGCTCAACTCTTGACCTGGATCATTGGCACCTGCTGCATATATGTTGGCTAAATATATATACAGCCTCACACATTACATGCTCACGTGCGCTCTACAGTCCACATTTAGGATGGGGTGTGTGAAAAGTACAGTGGCTCGTTTTTGTACAATAGCACTGAATATTTTACATATATTTTTATTTTTACAAACTGTCTTGGTCTGAATAGCTAAACAGTGACTCCACGGTGGTCAATATATATATATATTTAATAAATGACGATATCTCTTTATTCCCATTCTGTGACGTGACTCGAAATGAGTCAATGAAAGCTTCTAGTCTGTCTGGATTATATGAATTACATAAATACAGCACATGAATGATTTTCAAATACTATTACAGTGGATGTTCTGCAGCTTACAGGTTTTAGTCTCTGTTGCTATAGTTAGTTTCTCGTGGAATACCAGGACTGGAAATCACACATTATCTCTCTTATTACATACAATATCATAACGTAGTGATGATTGACTATACACAATCTTGTTATCATTTTGGATGTTTGATTGATAAATTCAATTCAATTTCATGAAGGAATTGTGTGCTTTTTTACAGACTTTACATATGTTTACAGACTTGATTTCCTGTTCTGTTTAGTGTTGCCTCAATGAGCTCTTCTCATCGCCCTCGATTAACGCTCTCTAATCCCCTGGAGCCTTGACCTTAAAATCGCCCTGGTGGTGGTCAGCTGCATACTTGCCGCTAAATGAGGAATCTGCTGCATTTAACAGTGAAGCTTTCGGTTTAAAATGTGTATTTCCGGGAATGAGGCGATAGTGTATTTAGCGCTTCAAATGTAACCTTCTTGTTTTTAGAACTCGATAGATTTAATTTGTTGGTAATCTTGCTCTATCAACTTTCTGATGATGGCGGCATGGGGATTTGATTGTATTGGGGACAAATGTTACAGAGGTTGTCACGCTCATCGTTGTCATCATTCATTCTTTAATTGATCCTCCTTATAGGTTTCTTAAGATGTGTGTAGCAATGTGCATATTAACAATGAGGGATCGCTCTTTCTGAAAGGGATTGAGAAAAAGAAGATTGTTTATATAATACATGGAGCTGATTGGGTGAAGCATCACAGCAGTACAACAAGCTGATAAATCATACTTTTTCTAAGGTTGCGGTCACACTTGCCTTTACACCTTCACCACATTAAAATTAGGACTAAACTAGGACTAAATCCAGAACTAAGCATAGACAAGGCTAGGGCTGAACCAGGGCTAAAATACAACAAAATCAATTTAAATGTGCTCAAACTGGGACCAAACAAATACAAGAATTAACACACCCTTAATCTAATTGAGAAAAAGCTGTATCTTTCTCAACTACATGCACAAAGTCTTTCACGCATCTGTATTTTTGCTATGATTGAGCTTACTTCTATCTGTGTCGCCATGTTTGTTTTGGTTTGTTTGCGCGCTTTGCTTTAGGCTTCCGACCAAGCCACAATGCTGCCCTGTGATTGGCCAGATGAGTCCCATTCACCAGTGGATTCGAGCTCAAACACAGCTGTTGGAGCGGGTCAAGATCTTTAGTCAATGGTCAAGATAGCAAGATTCCCGTGAATTTGTGAACTGTGCAAAGTACGCCAAATGACAGTTATTCTTAGCATTTCTTGGAACTCGTGTAATAGAGCAGATACCTTAAAGAATTGCTAAGTTAAGAATGTGTTGTGGTATAAAGAAGTGTCTATGAGGCAATTCGTTTACTCAAAGCATCGCTAGTTTGCGCAAGGGAAAGACTTTCTGGCTCTATGTATCTCTTGGCTTTATGGTTGTGTCGGTCTGTGTATTGGGGTTAAATTTAGCCCCAGGAGTGAGTTTGATGTAGACTAGCCTGCAGCGATGGGGTGGAGACAGGAGGTGGTGCAGGCACGGACCAGAGGTGGAGGTGTTATCTTTAGAAAGTGTTGACAGCACAGAAACATGTGAGGAAGAACTGTGCCAAGCTGTGGCTCGGCTCATTAGAAATGAGTTACAGGAAGGAAAACGCTGGAAATAAAGGAAATAAATTGTATCACAAAGAAATTATCCAGAATAGCTTTCTTTAAAATGCAAAGTTAAAAGTTGAGGCAATCCAGGACCACACAGATTAACTTGTGTGAACAGTTTTTTTAAGATCCAAAAGTGTAGTTCTACAAGCAAAAATATAATTACATGTTTACATTTGCCATGTATGAAGTATATTCCTTATTATCCATGATTTGGATAGTAAGGAATGTACTCCATTTTGATACCATAATGATAATTAAAAAGGATTTTTTTTAGGTAAAGATTTAAGACAATAGACTGACATTTTTAACCCAAAATAACATTAAACCCTATGGTCTTCTTCAATTTAATCATGTTCAGGAAAGGTCATATTTTGTCCTCTGATTGTATTAGTATCGATACTTGCCTAAATGAGTACCTTGTTTCGATACTAGTTTTAATGTCAATCGTATCTGATTTTTGATACTTCTGACAACCATAATCTCTAAAGCACAAACATATTTTGAAGCTGATTCCATCCCTTGGCATTTGGCCCTGGAAGTAAGTCTTTACTATAAAACCTTTGACCTCTGTGCTATTGGATTTCTGTACCCATTACCTGCCATCCCCCCCTGCTAACTGTAAAGAAGATTTAGTGGAGGAAGGTGCATTACATGTCAGCCGATTTTCAGTCTGTATATAAAAGCAGTGCAGCCTAAAAGACAGTGTATTGAGTATTAATGTATGCACTAAATCTTATCTTACTAAAGCGGTGTCAGCAGCAGTTTGACATGTGCATTTTTGAATGTCACCAGTTGCATGGTCGTTTTGCAGATTTCACACTGGATGCCAATCTCAACACAATCACAATGGACACACAAGGGGAAAAAAGTAATACAATATGTACTTGGTAGGAAAGAAACCATCTACTTCTGGTTCATAGATAAAGGTTAAGGTACTCCACATATTGCCCCAATTTATGAGGGATGTATGATATTTTATGAAAATTAGTCATCAATTCTTAATAATTATTTTGGGTCATACAGAAAATGCATGCTGTTTAGTCCTTTTTAACCTGAACAGAAGTTTTCTCAACCATGATTATTCAGCAGTAGGCAGTATGAAACCATTATACTGTAGATGCAACATAATGTTTGGTTGACGCACTTGGCAGTCAGACAGGAGTCACTAGCATATGCTACTCTACCAATAAAGGTGTACTGTTGCTGACACTGTTTCCTGAAGAAGCAGCACAAGCCCATCTGGTTGAAACAGCGACTTACTGTGAGCTGGCCCTGGCCTGCTGTGGGAGATAAGGCCTGGTAATGGCATGGTGTGACACAGAGATAATGCTCGGTAATGGTTGAGTTTGGAACGACATCTGTGCCTTGTAGCCATAGACGAATCAGAGGATTTTTCTGACACACTGCGGTCAAATGTGCACTACTCTGAAACGTATGAGCAAATGCCACTTGTCCAAATATTTCTAGTCCACCCTGGAGATAACAGCTGCATATTCATAGGTCTCAGGCACAGGACTTTTCCTGTTATGGATGCCATAACCAACAACCATTCAACATATTATCCAAGGGCCAACATAGAATTTGTCCCAAGTTAATTTAGTCCTGGTGCAGCAGACATACGGCACCTGTAAATTACATATTAAGGGGTGGGCTTGAAGATGTGTTCAGGGACCAACAACAAGCATGATGCTCGACAGCAACACAGGAAATCAGCGGATCACATTGTTTAAAAAAAGGTGTTATAAACCTGATTTTAATTTGTTGTCTGAAGAATATTTCATTTGCAGATAAATTTGCAACCCTAAAAACACTGGAGAATTTTGTATAAACTTGTATAAACCAATCCTTTTAACACTTAACCCTTGAATAAAAGCAACACAATTATGCAATTATATGCATTTACAGATTGTTACACTGACTGTAATGTGGATAATCAAATGTAGTATAAAAAAAATTGTGTCTATTGTTTGTCCATTTTGTGTCTCTGCATAGTTTCATGGTGATTGACAACAGTGGCCTGGGCTCAAAGCTGGACCCGCTGATCCTCATGAGTCAACACACATTCTCCCTCTGCATCTCTGCTGTGGACAAGCTTAGCACTGTCACTCATCTACTTTTATCTGCCTAGCTGTGATATCTTTAGTGTATCTGGGTTCAGCGTTTATCCTTTGTGGTGTTTGTTTTACTTAAAATTGGTAGTTGTACAGCCTAAACAAACAAACCATGTTCCTTCTTTGGTTCTTGTTCACTGAAGGCAAGGCGCAATATAAAAAAAGGTGAAGTGAATAGTTTCCCCTCTGTCTGACCAGCACAGAGACCCTGAGGAGTGACTGTGCATTGTACCCACATGACTCATGGCTCACGGGCTGCTGACATGGGCCTGATGGGGCTTTGGGGAAGGAAGTGTAGAGCGGGGAAAGTGGGGGAATAACTTAACGGCACAAGCTGCTGCTGCTGTACAGGAGCTCGTAACATGCATCGATCCTGCAGCTGTTCCCATGTCCTTCTGCTGCAGACGACACAGACAGCCTGGTGAAAAGGTCTCTGTGACTTTGAGTTGAACTGTAGGCCTATAGCTGTTGAGACTAAGATTATAGTGTTATTTGGTGGCATTAAAGTTCATCTTCCTCTTGGTGTCCTGGTACTTTAATATATGATATAGGATGCTATATTTTATTTAAAAAATAAAGTAAAGTTACATTTATTGTTTCCATAGGTGTAGGGGAGTGTACTGACCCACAATAAGATGGAGAGGAAACCTATCCACACAAAGGATGAAGAAGCAAACATCACAACTAGGGATGTGAATCCAATTTTAGTGTTAGGATTATTGTGAGAAGAAATCTCACAATTGAATGATTGATTACAATTGCAGACAACACAGCCCACAACAGTGAAACCCTTTATTCACTTTCATTCACAGTCTCTTATAGATCACCATTCCATTGTGACCAGCTTTATGAAATCAAACTGAATGAAAAAGTAAAGTTCTCTGCCCTATTATTCATAAATTCTGGATTGAGGTTCATAGTTGAACACTAAAATTTACATTCAAATGAAATATTTCTGCTTCAAAAAGTGTCATGATTATTATGTTTTAGTTCTTATGATTATATTGGTCAGACATGAATAATAATTTAACCAAATTAATGTTGACATTCCCATCCACAACTCAAGACTTTCTTACTGTGAACCAAATGGACCACCACTCTGCGACCGAGCTGTGAGTTATGTAAACAAGAAAGGCAGAATGACACAATATAATACTGTACTGTCAGAACTGTTGAGATTGTTTGTAATGAATTACTCAGCCTAAAGTGAACTGCAGCTCAATGATGGTCGCAACACTTCTGTGGATGTGGCAGCTTTTTCTCTAAGCTCTAGTTTCAGTCACAAACAGGAGCAGCCAGCTGTTGTGATCTGGCACCACACACTGCTGCTTGGGGTTAGCTCTCCCAAAGCATGCTTCATTTACTGGAATCAAGCACAAAATATATCACTACGGGTTTGTGAATGTGAGCATCACGGCTGAGTTGTCCACATGCACCCCTGTGTGCCTACACAAACCCTACACTGGTCTGTTTGAGTACTTTTCAGCCTATTACATAACATAATAAAACATCACAGTCACTAAAAGGTAAACATGCAGAAAACACAGCGGAGAATGTGCAGACTTGGCATCGGCCGCGAGGTTAGAGGCATGATGGCTTTAAGAGATGTGTGGAATGGGACAGGAGCAAGGAGATTTTCCAGAGAGCTGCTCCATCGTTTTAGTGAGAAACACAGGGGAAAACAAAGCAGGAGGAAATGCACCTGCCAGATTAAGACAGGAGTTTCAGCTTGTCACTCATCTACAGGTGCAAAATGTAGACCGCACATACTGATTCCAACTATCATAGAGAAATCAATTCTATTTGATCTGTTAAAGATTATTCCCACATATAATTTATATTTTATTTATGGGCACAGTTGCATTCAGTAGAAAGTGGCAGACTTGGACTGATGAAGAATATAGCACAATCATGTATTACTTTTGCACAAATATATAGAGCAATAATACGGAAAACAAAATACTCTTGAGATCTTTTTTGTGTATTGACAAAAGCATGCAGGCAGTTCTATATGAGAGTTAACTGGTGCTGTTTTAAGCAGAAAAAGAGAGAGAAGGAACAGGTGATGCGGAGATAAGGTTTCACAGTCTACCGGGGCACATGCGCTGCTCCTGCACATGGACAGTGATGCCAACCAATTAGTGGCGACACACCAGGACGCATTAGAAAGACAAAGGTGGGTGAAAAAGATGACGCACAACACTGGGCGCTTGTTCTGCACGTGCTTTGCCGTATGTGGGAATGAACGCCATGATATTTCTCACAGTCACTTTTTGTGTCTGTGGCACAAAAAGTGACTGTGTGGCAACGGAGAACTGGGTCAGGATCATGTGCATCAGCAATTTAAAAGTGCACTATGCAACTTTCCTGGTGGGCGGTCCGCTGCCATGGAGATGACATAGACTATGCCATGGTGGACTGTGGTGGCACATCCATCACCTGCATGTCTCCATGGAGATGTTATACTTTGCCTGTAATGCTCCACAGTATGGCATAAAACATATCTATTTTTATAGACAAGCAAGTCATGCCACCAGGCAAAATTACAGGTCATATCTGTGGAGTGGCGAGCCTTCTCACAGTAAGAATGCATGTTTTTTAAAGTATTTTTGTGCAATACAAACAGCTTTGATTGAATAAATGCAAGATATAAGTTTAATGCCATACTGTGGAACTTTCCAGACAAAGTGTCAAAATATCCACTGAGACAGGTGGCAGACCCTTCACCCGAAAAGTTACATAGTGCACCTTTAAGGCTGTCTATATCACGGCATTTTAATCAGCGCAGTCTTTATTGCCTTTAAAGCAATTAAGTGAATTCTTGACAAAGCCAACACCTTGACAGAGTAGCTTTGTGAAATAATTTGTGCTAACCATAGGACAATAGTGTCAGTTAAAATAGTTATTATGAGTGTCCTGCTGCAGTCGGACTGGGCCTGTCATCGCTGTGGCACATGGGAGCAGAGGCTGCTGCTGGGTTTGTTTGTGTTGTGGGTGACTATTCTTGGAGGTGGCTTTGACTGGTGTAGAGATGCCAGGGCCGAATGAAGGGCACAGGGCTCTTTCTGGTCTCCTCTCTGTGGCTTGAACACATGTACAGGGACATATGTTTGTTTGTGTAGCACCAAGTTCCTCCAGACATTTGCCCCTGGGTTTCCTTCATCAGTGTGTGGACTACGATTTTTGTAAGATTTTAGTTTAGGCAACAGACAACTTGATTCTGTTAGTCAAATGACACTTCCACCACTTTAAAAGTTCTCGGTTTAGGCAAAATTTCTCCATTATTAATCGGGCCGATATTTTTAATGCAGATTTTGTCTATTTTTAATGGAAGTAAGCAGAATGAAGAGATGGCTGAATGTAAAAAGTACAAAAAATGACATGATCCCCATTAGCACCGGTAAGCTGTTCTTAAATAATAAATAAATAAATATTAATTTATCTACAAAAAAATAATAATTATTTTACATTTTTACATTATTATTAAGTCATACAAATAATCCAAATTCCCCACCCACATAAAATCCAGCATCTTCTGTTAATTTGACACTGTTTGTTTTAATGCATTTTTGCCTCTCAGAATTGTTTCAGTAATAACTTAGTTCTTTAGTCTAGTTAGTTAATAGTTAGTTAGTTAATCTATCTCAAAGTACATTCTATGCATATATTGCTCTGAAAGTAAACGTTCTTTTAATGCTATTTTGTTTTACTTTTGGGGGATTTCATGCATTTCTTGTGCTGTAATTGTTTTTCATCACCAGTTGTGAGATTTTGGTAAAAAATTTGAGGATGCCTTCAATAAAAAGTTAATAATGAATAGAGTACCTTTTCTTGCACTGATAACCACTAATATTCAGCATGAAAAAAGTAGTCACAGCACTGCACCATACAAGTTGCTCAGTTTTGCGTAACCTTTTTAATGCTTCAGATCCAGCATTTGACCATACTGTTGGGCAGTAGTCTAAACAGGATAACATCAGATATGGTGTAATTTGTTCAGTTGATTTTTGTGTTCAACTTTGCATAGGCCTTATCATGGAGACTGCTCTTGCACAGTAGTTTATCAAGCAAGAGAAATCAACTTTTTGCTATTGGTTGGTTCCTCTGGTCTGCAAACCTTTAAATGATCATCTTGAGTTATACAACTAGTTGCTACCTGCGTTGCTTTGACACAAACTAGATTTGTCTCATGGCCTGATGCTAGTGTCATCTGTGTCATAGTACATTTCCATTCTCTCATGGATTTACTATTGATACTTTGTAGTTGTCACTCTGCCTTTTCCTCTGTCCCACTCATGCCGCGCTGCTATCGTCATCTCTCCAGCCTTCATTATACTCGCCAACAGCAACAGACTCAAAATATACACTCAGTGAATATCCAAGTCGCCTTCTACAGTCTGAGCTTTCTGGATTTATTACTTTTACAATCACTTGACTTCAGTCACTTGATTCAAATAGTGCATTATTATCTTGTGCTGAAAGAAAAAAAGCGAACGAAAAGATGCAAAGAAAAGACAAAAGCTGCATAATAAAAACATGAAATGTAGTGATTTTACTATGTTGAATATTGTCAGTCGAGTTTTCTTAGTATTTTCTTTATAAATATCCAAGACTAACCTAGAACTAAAGCAACAATAAGATAATATGGTATAAACTAAATTTGGGTTATTTATAATCACTGATTTTAAGGCTTTTTAAAAAAATAACATAATAGAACAATTAATTACTTTATTTGTGTGGTACATTGTTCTTTCTTTTTGCTTGCAGTTATCAGTACTATATTTTTCTCAGTTCTGTTTCTAGTGCACTGTGTGACCTGAACATTGACTGAACTCTGAGCATGTTTAACACATTGCTCCTATATTTAGAGTGTGATACTGACACTCACAGGCAGAGACTTCCTAGGATCAGCTCCACACTGTGTCATTGCCACTTCTTTATTTTAGATCCCACTGAAGACCTAGTTCTAAGCCAACTGAATGACCGGCCCAGACAGCCGCACTGCCAGGCTTTTTTAAGCAGGGCATCTACAAATCTGTTTCAAACACAAGTCAGCAGTTCTAAGTGGGCATCAATGCTGGCCCCCAACTGTGACATTACCTTTGTATGACACCCAGTTTAGCCTGTTCAGTACGCATGCACCAGTTATGTGAAATAATTAATTACCCATCATGTTTGCTACTTGAATAACATCTAAAAATGTATTATTGAGCATAAGTATTGCTTCTACAAAAGATTTCCCCTAGTAGAAGAAAAAGTAATATGAGGTGTAGTCATAACAAAAGTGTAAATTATGCTTACTGCTATTAGGCTATAAACTTGCAGTATTACTATAGGGCTGCTACAATTGATCGAATAATCGCAACTAGTCGACTCTAAAAAATAATCTTAGTTGTTGTTGTTTTTTTATAATAGTACTACTAATAATAATAATAGTATCGGGACTAAACAGAGTCAAAAATACCTTTTATAACACATACAGTGGCCATTAAATCAAGACGCTACAAAAGAATAAACTATTTCAGAATTTTGTCTATATATTATCGATCTAGAAAACTTCAGTCACAACCTTTATTTGGCTGATCATGTCTAAATTTACAATAGAAATAATTGTTTGACTAGTCGATTAATTGAACAACTAATCACAGTCACTACTAAAATCTACTACTAAAATCATCTATCATTAGTGACAGGCCTAACTATTGCTATAGTCTAACGGAATTGTTGGCCGAACAGATATGTGCCATAGCTCCATTTTATTGGATGTGAAAATGAACTTCATCGATGGACTCGTTGTCCACTAGAAACTATCATGTTTTCTTTTCAAAGCTTGCTTCAAAAATGTACTAGGATGATACTGCAGTATATGCTTGATGTTGCACTGGTGTTGTTTATAAATGAGGATGGTGCAGTAAATGTTACGGGATTAGTCCGAGCTGAAGGCTAATCTCATTATGGCAGGACCACAGCAGTTGGACTAAGCACAGGTCGCCTGGGGAATCCCTGTGTTACACATAGAGCTCACACGTGAACTCAAGTCTAATACTGTGCATTTTCTTCAGAGACCAACTGTATGCTATTAAGAACCCGTATATAAAAAGATGCGTTCTTTGGTGAGACACGTGTGAAAATAACTTGATTGTTTCTATGCAAATATATCTGGCTTTAATTAAAACATTTATACTGCAAATGATGCCTGGTGCACCATCACGTTTTCCACTCCATGAATCACAATTCTTACAGGTTTAATCATATTTTAATTATTGTATGTATTTTATTCCATATAGCTGATATGAGGGAAAACATATTTTCTTTGGTCAGTACACTACAGAATTCTAACAATTTCGTGCAGTGGTTTCTTTTAATATTGAATATAAAGGCTTTTCCCCAATATGTTGCCATTGTATATTTTGTGCCTATTTTATTCTTACACATATTTCATTTTGCAGGCTCTTATTTTAGCATAGCATGTATTTGTTTACTATAATTCTTATTCTGGTGAAGCAAGCTCCTAGTTTGTGAATTTTGTGCACTGACAATGGCAATAAAACTTTTCTGATTCTGATATTTTAAGAACTGAAGCAAATCATACTTTGAGTATTGACACTACTGTCAATACTCAATATATTCATTCATTCATCAAGGAATGGGCCATAGTAATAAAAGTTTCAAGGGGTTTTCATAGCATCTAGTCCAGATGACTTTGAAATACTTCTAGAAACATTAGGAGAGTCCATACCTGCTCCTTTTCCTTACAAATGTGAGTCTTATCTGTGCTGACAAGCTGCTGACTCTGAGCAGACATGACTGTAAAGGTTACTGTGACAAAGCCATGACCATGACCCTGAATGGAAGTGTCCCCTGCCTCTAGAGGACACTTTATTACCAGGGAGGAGGCTTTTTCTTTAAAGGAGGCACTGGTGCAATATATATTGAAATGTAGATAATACTGTGAATGTTGCCCTGGAACAAAATTTGAATATTGAGTATATAGTAAAAACAGAACAAAAAACGCATCAAAAAGAGCTGATTAAAATAAAAATGAAAGAGTTATGTTGTAAAAAAAAGTTATGTCTGCACTTTTTAAACAGATATTTCACATATGTCTGATAATTCAACTCACTCAATACATTTATTTTAAAGACATGTTTTAATGAATGTCTGTTGTATTGACATAATATGGTCTGAATATTTTTCTATCACCGTGTCACACAAGTCTCTGTCCTCCCAGCTATGAACCAAAACCATAAAATAGTATCACTGATTTGTATTACTTTGCTGATCTCACTGAGGGCGACACAGATGGAGAGAGCTTGGCCCATGAGTTTTAGAGCATAGTAGTAATCATTTTAACCCTGTTCTGGGGTTAGCTTTGGGCTTGACAGTTCAGGACAAGCTCCAGCTCCCATCAGGGGGTCTGCTGCTGTTCTGCGCTGCCCTCACCTACAATATGAAGCTTTTACTGTATCCACCTCCTGTCCACCAGCTAAAGGATTTGTCCGTAACATGCAAACAAGGGATTTGTGCATGCAGGTTATCAAAACCCACTGCTGACCCATTCAGAGGCACAACAGTTTAGATCCACAAAAGAGCTGCTAAAATGAGTTTGAGCCTACAGAGCACTTAGGGAGATTGCCACTGTTATTGCACTTATGTGTTTTGTGTGTGACATCCAGTTTTGTGGCAGCTATCAGAACTAAGCTCTAGTATTGGTTTGTTTCTGAATCATGTGCAAATCAGATTGTTGTCTACTGTGGATCAATGATATTACGCAATCATCTTATGTCATTGAGCTGTGTATTTCTGTTGTGTCACTCTGGACCACAAATGATGCACATACTTCGAGGCCTAACAATAAACAATGATATTCATATTACAGACAACAATTATTCATGCCTCTGTGTCCCTGCAGAGGAATAATAGAGCTCATATCAGACACAGTCGCAGCTTATGAGATCTTTCCGTGTCGTGACCTGAATACCTCACTGTTGAAGCCAGGCCAGCCACTCATTAACATTCCTGTACAGCTCTAATCACCGCTATGTGTGTGTTTGAGAGAGCGTGCATGTACATCTGTGTGTGTGTGTGTGTGTGTGTGTGTGTGTGTGTGTGTGTGTGTGTCCGAGAGAGCATTTACATACATTTGTGTGTACATTTATGTGCCATACAGTGTCGCACGTGTGGAGCTGAGAGTGTGATGAAGTGACGGTGCTATTGCTGGATTGTGTCTCCAAGTGCATTTGCACAAAGTTATCGTCCAGTCTGCACAAACCAACTGAAAAACTGCAAATTCAGGAAAGAAAGTGTATATTACCTGTAATTCTGTGGTATATGTAAACTATACTCACATTTTTGACAATATGGTTGCTGTCTTTGCACCTTTATGAAGAATTATCAAATTTCACTTTAAAGGTGCTATGTCACTTTTCTGGTGAGGGATCTGCCACTTGTGTCCATGAAGATGCTCTGGAATGTCTTACAGTGTGGTATTAAAGTTATCTATCTTGCATTTATTAAATTGCTCTTTCTCAAAAACACTCTCAATAATAGGAGTTGCCTCTCCACAGATATGGGGTCTCATTTATAAAACTTTATGTGGAATTCTTACTAAACATGTACGTATTTCTCATCTCTTTGAATACAAATGGTCTTACAAAAAGCCCTGATGTGCATAGTTTGGAGTTTTTGAACGAGGCCGCCCATTTCTTTGTAATGTTGTCTTTTTGTTGATCACAAATGTAACATGAAAAATAACGTACGTGTGTTTTATAAATGAGACCCCTGATCTCTTTTGTCCTACAGAAAAGCTGTATAACTCCAATGGCCGTGACTTGAGACGAGCGCTGTTCTCCCTGAAGCAGATTTTTCAGGTAACCCTCTCTCACTTGTTGTGGTGTCGGTGCTCTGTGTGTCAGATAGCTGTGGCCGCTGTGTGCTTCCATGATGACAGGGATGTCCATCAACGTGGCATTTCTGTGTGACCTCTGTTCCTGTGTGGGCGTTGGCAGTTGTTTTTGTGTCACAATATCTATTTAAGAGTGTTGCTACTGTTTTTACTAAAGCAAAATGAAAACTACTTACAATATAAAGTGTGTAAAATCAGTGTTCGGAGCAAAAAATGAAAAATATGTATTGTACCTCTACAGAGGTGGGAAAACACAGCAAGAAAGCGTTGCAGTCATGTTCAAATTAAATTGCACTTTATTGCTGTTAATTAAAATTGCACATTGCTGCCACCACATGGTTAACAATCACCTTGTGTAAAATGAAAAAAAGATATTCACTCTGTAATGTCTATACTCTTTTGTATTGTTTAAGGATGACAAAGACCTGGTGCATGAGTTTGTGATGGCTGAGGGTCTGACATGTTTAATCAAAGTGGGAGCAGAGGCCGACCAGAACTACCAGAACTACATCCTCAGAGGTAGGTTGCGTGTATTTTTTTCATGTTAATTGTCTACACATAAAGGATAAACTAGTTCAACAAATGATCTAAGAATAATAGCAGCAATTAAAAAGAAAATAAACTAACTAACTAATACATTTTTCTTTATCTCGCCCACTCGCCCACTTCCTTTTACCCCCCTAAATACAGAAATTGTGTATTTTTTTCATTGAATATTTATTTCTGTCTCACATATTGAAAGTCTGTGGAAATAGTCTTGTAGCAGTGGTTACTTTTACTATTTAGTCTCCACCAATGACTTGAGTAAACCAAAATCCATACCAATACTAAAACAAAAATAATATTCAACTTTATTCCAACTATCAAAAAGAGCCACCGTTCCAAACTTTGTCTTTGTTTACAGTTTTGAAGCAGAGGCAAAACCTCAGTCCCAGAGGACTTTCCCTGTTATTTATAGCCGTAGACACATCCACAGTTGCTGCACAGTTGTCATTTAGTGCAGTGGTTTTGTGCGTTTAGTCATCTTTCTAAATTAGCTCTCTGTCTCCCCTTTTCTCAGCGCTGGGACAGATCATGCTGTATGTGGACGGGATGAATGGTGTCATTGGTCACACGGAGACAATCGAGTGGCTCTACACGCTGGTTGGCTCTAAGGTAGAGCTTTGTGTGCTACAAACCTCAAACAAACCACACACGAGGTATTTTAAGTCACTTTGTGCATTTCTCCCTCAGTTCCGTTTAGTGGTGAAGACAGCCCTGAAGTTGTTACTGGTGTTTGTGGAGTACTCCGAGTCCAACGCCCCACTGCTCATTGAGGCCATTACCTCTGTGGACACTCAGAGAGGTACCAAAATGCTCGGTACCCCGAGGTGGAATGTGGTGGCAAACTATGTACAATTGTTTAAAACCACAAATGTTTGGAATTATATATTTTAACTAACTTCAATGTATTTATTTATATATAGGAAGTAAACCATGGTCAAATTGTATGGAGATTTTGCATGAAAAAGATGGTGTGGATACAGAGCTACTGGTGTACGCCATGAGTCTTATCAACAAGGTATTAACAAAATTCCTTTCAATAATACAGTAGTCATGTCAACTTGATTTCTAATGTGCCGTGCTTCAATGTTAGACTCTCGCAGCGTTGCCTGATCAGGACTCGTTCTATGACATGGTCGATAGTTTGGAGGAGCAGGGAATGGAGACTGTGACTCAGCGGCATCTCGGCCGCAAGGGCACGGATCTGGACTTAGTGGAGCAGCTCAACATCTATGAGGTTGAAAAAGGTTTTTGGCATTATCCCGGGTCCGATGCTTGGACTAATGTTGTGACCTTCTATTGCCAGATGACTCTGCGGCATGAAGACGGGGACGATGCCCAGCCTCCACCTTCAGGACGGCGAGACAGACGCAGACCCAGTTTAGAAGTGGGAGAGAAGAGGCCTGGTTTACAGAGACGGAGGAGTCGGAGAGCATCTCTGAACCGCTCTGGACACGCCTCCCCCTGCAGTCCTGCTTCCCCCCAGAGAGCCGGCCTTCCTCCTCTCAGCGGGCACAGGACAGAGGACATGAGCGACAGGTGAGACAAGGACATATTCAACTGTGAAATTATAAGTGCTTCCAGAACTTTGACTGTCCTGTACTTGACTCTGAACCAGAGCACTGTCAGGTTGTCTCCCATCTATGTAAGTCCATTAAATGTGACCTTGAAAAGGTATTGCCCTGACATTTGTGCGCTTTGCAGTCAGTTACAACCACTGCCCTCCCATCTGTGCTGTAACATGGGATATGAAGCACTGGTTTTATTTTGAACACAAACTAAAACATTTATTGTTTTGATTTTACCCTTATGCAAGCAAGCATACAATTAAAAAAATGCAGGCTTTTCTCATTGCTGTGTACCTTCACACATTACTCTGGGTTAATGTTCCTTTTTATATAATATTGGATGTCTTTATATAACCACCTCAAGGCAAATATTTTGGCAAACAATAATAACATTAGAATTTTAGCTTTAAATCACTCCAACAACTACCTTTTAACTAAAATGAAAACTTTAAATTTATAGAAAAACATCTTTAGCATTAATGTACAGTGGGACTCTTTTTCAGAATATTTTCACCAAAGACTTTCATGACCAATTGCATAAACAATTGCATTTTTCAGGGGATAGGAGCCTGCAAACCACACTCCCCCATCCCAACTTTTCTCCTCTGGATGTGTGTGCTGTGCATGAGAATCACTTCATTCATTTATTCTTTACTAACTTGCCTGTGTTTCTATCTTCAATCCATTTGTCATGTTTGATATCTTATTTTCCATGTTTGTTTCACAACTTCTTTTCTTGAAACTGCCTTTCTTTGTCCGTCTATCTTCTACTCTTCCTTCCTGTGCATCTGCAGAGAGGAGGAAGGTGAGGATGAGGAGGAAGAGGAGTCTCCAGTCACTGAGTCAGACTCAGATGAGCAGGGAGGGGCTCAAACAGTGTGTAGTGAGACCTCACTCAGGTATAGGAAGTAAAAAGTGAACTTATACAACTACCCCAAACTGCTACTTGAAGTAACAGTATACTCCTCACACTAACTTCAAACTCAAAGCACATAAAAAAAAAAAAAAAAAAATTGCACTGTATTAATAGTTGAGTCAACTGACAACTGAAATACAGTTCTAGTTGATATGAAATTCATATTGAAAATATAATTCATTTGATTTGTTTTTTCTCCTATGCTGCATTGCTTTTTCCCAGCCCGGTCAGACGTATTTCATCTTTAGTCCAACAAACCACTTTTCAGTCCATCTCCATCACTTCCAGGAAAAACTGTATAAAAGAGGAGGCCCAAAGAGATCCAAATGGACTAGAATCATCACCAACTGCGCCTTCTCCCAGTTGTCCCTCAGTCAATAAGCCCCCTCTCAGCCCCCCAGCTCAGCCTTCTGTACTGGCCACTCTGCTGGCCCGGAAGAAGTCTACAGTGACTGTCCCAGCCGCTAAGGAGGTCAGTCCACCGCAGAGAGGCACCAACCGGCCATCTCCTGATCGCCTCCTGTACACTCCCCACTCACCCTTTCACCTCTTCTCCTACGACCTCGACGAGGAGCCATCACAGGGCAAACCTAAAGAAGATTCACCCAAAACCACGCCTCCCAGGTCAGACGGACTCCCAAAGCTCCTTCTCTCAAAGGACTCCTTGCTTTAATATCACACTTTTCTTTTTCATCCACGTCCTCTTTGTGCGCACCATGATGAATTCATTTGCACCACTTTCTTAAGTTATCACCTTTTCACTTGTCTGGCTTTGTCACTTGTTTTTTCGTTTCCACTTTTTTTCTTGACAGCTGCTTCCTTTCACTTTCACAGCACGACTCCCAGTGCAATATTTTGAACCCTGACTTTGGGATCTACAATAGAACCTGTGTGTTTTCATTCTATTTTTTTCTTACATCTTTCCTTCTCAGCCTTGCAAAATTGAACCATGAATGTTTTACCTGCATTTTTATTTATTTTTTTCCTTTCCAGTGTCATTGAGAAGTTCTTGACTTGTGGCCTGAAATGTTATATTTAAGAAAATATATTCTAAAAACTCAGCATGTTTGCAACTCGTTTTATCAAAAACCTTTCAAGTAAAAACTTCAGACTCACTTCAAACTTCCAAATCACACTTTTTTTTTTCAATGCATCTTTTTATGTTCACAGTGTATGATAACACCTTTACCAGGAAATGTCATCCAACGTTTGGCAATAAATACCACTCCTGTTGCTTATTAGGGTCACTCTCGTGTTGCACTAACAGCATTCCTCTTATGTAACAAGGTCTCTAGTTTGCTTGACGCCACACTGACCACCCCGCCAACCTTTAGGTCAGGTAGACTCACTGTCATCTATTCCTCTCTTCAACAGAAATGGTGGATTTACGTCTTACCCCTCTGTGAGCACCCCGCCTACACCCACAAGGTCAGTCAAAACCACCAAAACAAAAAGCTAAATGCATAGACAACATTTTCATTCTTACAGTAGGGCCATGCACTTTTGGACATTGTGATCTAAGTTTACTAATTAAAACATTTATCAGTTGTTGTTTTTTTCCAGCTACAGTTATAGAATGAATAAAGGCTCAAAAGGCATACACTCAGCTTGAATGCTCAAAAGACTGGAGGGAGTTTTTAGGAAGTACAGCTCCTTAGTATTAGGTTACCTTGATTTCAGGGGTCAAAAGTAGGACCTTGGCAAAAAACAACACACAAAAAAAAAAAGATATCTGTCAGACACATGCTGAATACTAACTCTTGATTAGTTCTGTGGGTTTCCATGTTTGCCATTTCCTACAAAGGATTTTCCACAAAGGAGGATATGAGCTAAAACAGTTGCTTGAAGGAGGTTTTGGTAAACAAAACTCTATCTCTATCCAAATGCCGATGGACCTACCCTTATGTAGAATGAATTTACACAAAACACAGAGTTCACACGAAACACCATATGATCCACATGAAGTTGTAATACAGTGTCATTTGTGAGAGTTGTTTTTGCATTTTCCAAAGGCCTGCATTGGGAGGCCTGCTGTCGTCATCGTACCGCCAGCACCAGGAGTCTTTGGCGGCTGAGAGAGAAAGGAGACGCATAGAGAGAGAGGAGCGCTTGCAGAAGATCGAGCGAGAGGAGAGGAACAAGCACAGGTGACTTGTATAAATAGCTTTATAGAGCAATAAATTACACAAAGGCCAACATGCTGTTCTTTGTGACAGGCTTAAATGTCTACAGAACATTTTACACAACTGTCGCTCTGTCAAGACACTAAAAACATACTTTATTTATCTTAAGATCTGATTATTGTTTTAATTTTTCTTTCTGTTTTTGTGTTTCGTACAGTCGCGACTATGTGGATAAAATGGAAGAGGCCCGACTTGCACGAGAGGAGAGGTGAGTGTGTGAACTAAATCAAAACAATACATGCATTTATACCCAGGGGGAGTACATTTCACTGTGAGGTTTAGGACCCACTGTAATAGGCTAATTGTTTTCAGGTTAAAAAGGGTCCCACTGCTGCCAGACTGAGAGGATAGTGAATCGACTATATTTGTTCTGCTCTGAGCTCTCCTCTCCAAGGATCTGCCAAAGCCTTGTTTATATTCACGTTCTAAATCAGAATTGGTCAAGCTTTTTATACTCAATTCATGTGCAAATGAATCCAAGCAGCATGGTTTTACATGGGAAAGTACTTGTCTTACTTCCAATACCTGTAGCAAAAAAGGCTTTTCTTTTTTTAAACATATAATACATTTTAACAAGTTAATATGATTGGATATTCATTAAAACGACCCAAAGCATATTCACATTAAAGTTTGAGATAATAGAAATGCTAATCATAAAAAGTGTTTGTGTGTGTAGACCTATACTTTCTGTTATAAATGTTTTTTATTGGACACTGGTTTAATTTATGATAATATAAAAACCAGTACAATATCCTTAAACTAAACTGGTCCAAGCAGAAAGTATCCAATTTCTTAGGTCTCTGAAGTGGTCTGCAGCTAATGATCTCGGAACAGAAGCACCACTCATTTAAGTTTGGATGAAAAAGAGGAGGGGTTTAAGAAAATATAGCCAGAGGGTCGACTCAGTGCTCACAATCCTGGCAAAGTTCAATGCAGGCAGTTTAAATGCTTTTGGTGAATCAAGAGAACGGGAAGACAGAAGAGGATAGAAGAGAAAGAACAAGAAAGGGGAGCTGACATGGAAGCATCTTAAACAGATTTGATTTACTTTCGAGCATTCGAGTAGTTTGTTTTTACAAGTCACTAAAATTTTTAAATGTTCTTTTTTTTTTTTATTCACAAGACCAACTTTTTTTCTGTTGTTGTTGTTCTCAGGTATAAAAACGTGGAGCGGCTTGCAGCCGAGGAGTTTGAGAGGGATCACGTTAAGCCATCTAGAACTCGTCCTAACTTTGACCTGACCTTTGAACCATCGGAGGCCTGGCCCGCATCATCACGCAGCAGCACTCCATCCTCCTTCACCTCCCAGGACGAAGGAGACGCAGACATCGAAACAGAAGCACCCGCCCCCTACACCCATCCTGAAGACACTGGTAGGACACTTATACTATTACAGGCATTAGCCATCAATATATCAGTCTTGTCTCAAGATCTTCTTAGTCACGGATAGTACTATGCACAATCTTTGAATTCACAGTTAAGAAATCAAGCTATGTTTTAGGAAAGTTTCACCATCTTTATACAGTATATACTCAAATGTCCCAATATATGTCCCAATTTGTGCTTTGGTTACTTGATATCAAGTGGTTATATTACCAAAATGCTTCAAAATTCCTGTTATAAAAGATTTGTACTCAAGAGATTTCCAAATGTAACTTGAAAGAATTTAAATTAAAACATGATGTCAGAAGATATTGGCTATATAGGAAAATCAAATTGTGAAAAATACATGTGGGAGGGAGGGAACCTCTGTAGACCTCTCCACCAATAGGCGAAGTGGGTGAAAGGGTCAAGTGTGTATTTGAAAGAGCTTTTAAGATGCGATGCCAAACATCTTGCGTAAGTAAACAGCCTTGTGTGGGACATGAGTGCATGCGGAGCCATGAGCTAAGGTACCACAGCTCAAACAGGCCAGTGTGTAGAGCCCACAGTGTCATGTTATTTTAACCCCGTCTGCATCACTACATGGACTGTACTCCACTCACCTATGTGTACCGTGTACCCCATGTGTTTTGACATAAACAGGAACTTAATTCTTCATTTCCTGTTCATTTCCTGCTCGTGACAACCTACCTTTCTACACCTAAAGCATTGTTGATTTTAGTATGTGGGCTTTTATTTTTGTTTTTTATCATGTGTGAATTGTTTTGTCACCATTTGAATCAAGTACTTTTGACCTTGCACAAGCGACATACATTTATATTTGACAGCAATGTTTTTATCTGTTTAAGTTATATCTGTCCACTTCTTTATGCTGTATCAATAAAATCCTGAGTAATTCTGTCTGTGTTGAAGATGAGATAGATGAGTCCAGTGCCAGAGTAGACACAGAGGAGCAGGAAGCTGAGGCCCCAACTGAAGAAGAGGAGCAGGAGCAGAAAGGACAGGAGGAGGACGAGCAGGAGGACAAAGAGGAGCAGGTGGAGGTGCACCCTGAACCAGAGCAAGAGGAGGTAGAGCAGGAAGAGGCCGCAGAAGAAGAGAAGGAAGAAGATGAAGATGTAAGGGAGGAGTGTGAGCCCGAGCCACAACCAGAGACACAGGATCCGGGGGAGGACTCCGGAATCCTCAGCGACAAAGAGCGACAGAGTGAGGAAGTGAACGAAAAGGACAACTGCTCCGCGTCCAGCATCTCCTCTGCCAGCAGCACCCTGGAGAGAGAGGAAAGAGCCAGCAATGACGATGGTTGGTGTTCAAAACAATCGAAAGTGCTCTTTTTTTATGATCCCTTATTATTCTGTGTATTCACAATCTTTTCTCTTCTAGGTTTTAAAGAGCCAGAAGTGAAGGAGCCTTGCAACAAACTTCTCGACAGCAAACTTTTTATGCTGGACATGCTTTACTCTCACAATAAAAAGGCCAGCGATGAGGAGGAAGATGAGTTGGGAAGAGAAAAGGGAGAAGAGGAGGACAAGGATAGCCATGGTGATGCTGACAGTCAGGTAGAAGAGGCTCAGGACAGTGACAACAGACTAGAACAGCCTGAACGTGGCAGCATTCGGGCATTTGCAGAGCGCTTTGGGGATTTAGTGAAGGACTTGGGTTCACCTCACCTACTACAAGAGACAATGAATGAGCCGCCGCCCCCTCCACCTCCTCCACCCAAAAAGGAATCGGACACTATCTGGGATCAGCTGCTGGCCAGCCCCCGAGAGCTGCGCATCGGCGACATCAGCTTCACCGACCTGACTGAGGACGATGACAAGAATGTACTGGACGCTGCGTTGATGGGTGGCTGTGGGGACATGCCCCCTCCGCCACCTCTCCCACCTTTCATTCCACGCTTTCCCCCACCTCCACCCATACTGGGCTGTGGGCCGCCGCCACCTCCTCTGCTGGGAATCATGAGGCCACCTCCTCCTCCCATGTTCAGCGTCTCAGCTCCTGCGCCCCAGGCTCCAGAGCAACCCCTCTTCAACAAGAAGAAGAAAACCATAAGGCTCTTCTGGAGTGAGGTGTGCAATGTTCACTTGTTTATATGCATCTTAAAATGTCAGAAGTGTTATTGTTGTGTATGCTTAAAATATATAAACCTAAACCGGGTAATTCCTGTGCTGTTCAGGTGCATCCGAATGACTCTCATTATAGCCACAAATGGAGGGGGGACTCCTTCTGGTCCAAGCTGGATAATGTAAAGGTGGACACTGGTAAACTGGAACATCTATTTGAGTCCAAGTCCAAGGAAATGGCAGTAACAAAAGTAAGTTACAAATACACATGTGTTTTTTTAATGTAATACCTGTGTACTGTGTTGATTGTATTGGCTGCTGCCTTGGCCAGGTCTCTAGATCTGTCCAAGCAAGATAGCAAGATAGATACAAAATCTAAATGGGACGTCCTGGTTATATAAAAGTTAAAATAAAATACATTTTTAAAAATGTGTGTTCCAGAAAACAGCAGCTGATGGAAAGCGAACAGAAATAATTGTGCTGGACTCAAAAAGAAGTAATGCCATCAACATTGGCCTCACAGTTTTGCCTCCACCTCGCACAATCAAAACAGCTATACTAAACTTTGATGAATATGCACTTAACAAAGAAGGAATAGAGGTGAGTGGTGCCCCATTGTGTTCTATGTCATATAATAGTCCTGTACATTGACCTGCGCCCATTTCTGGCAGAAAATCCTGACTATGATTCCAACTGAGGAGGAGAAGCAGAGGATCCAGGAGGCCCAGCTGGCAAATCCAGATCTGCCTCTGGGTTCAGCAGAGCAGTTCCTCCTCACCTTGTCATCCATCAGTGAACTCTCTGCCAGGCTCCAGCTCTGGGCCTTTAAAATGGACTATGAGGCAACTGAGAAGGTTTGTGAAAACACAAATTTGTAATATTTGAAGTTCTACAAAGACACAGTTAGCTTGTAAACATAATAACAGTGTACTAAAATGTCCTGTCAAGCAAATGTTCCACAGCTGGACATTAAAACCACCTGTTACGTAGCATGTAATGCACCACATATGCAGAACATGTGTGCATTTGTGTGAGGTGTGTAATGTCCATGTATCAACATCGCTGCACAGAAAACAAACAAAACATCTTCATGGTTACCTCATAACATCATAACCTTATGTGCATGCTTGTTCACAGCACCTTGTCTCTTGTACCACATTTTGTACTGTATCCATGAGGACACATCTTAAAAATGGAATGAGAATGAAAAGTGTACCACCTGTCTCCTGTGAACCCTTAGATTTTATAGATTTCTTCAGGAAGTAATTGTCTTTAATCTCCTCATGTTGGACATCAATCTAATGCTCTTAAACCAAGTAGCAGTCTCACCAGGCTGAATAGTTGTGGTTTGAAATGCTTTATTGGACAGAAATTAGTTTAATCTAAAATCAGAATGAGAAAGATTATGGCCATCAATAAATCATTGAATCACTATTACTACTACAAGTAATTGGTGACCACGGTAACACTTTTGCCCAGATCCTAGACGTCTCAAACATAAACAGATGATTTGTGTTCAAGGGGAAACTGCACCTGCTCCCAATCACTGCAGGCTGAGTCATGAGTTGGACGTGTGGATAGACTAGGTTAATGAGGGGTGTGTGTTTCTTTATCCCAGGAAGTAGCTGAACCGCTGCAGGATCTAAAAGAAGGAATGGAGCAGCTAGAGAAAAACAAAACTCTTCGAAGCATCCTCTCCACCCTGCTTTCAATCGGAAACTTCCTTAATGGGAGCAATGTAAGTCCCACTTTCATAATGTTAACAGTCTGATGAACATGTAACTTCTCTTATCAAGAAGAGCAAATATAGGCCTTTAACCACACAATGTGATGTGTGTCTGTTTGGTGAGATAGTTCCTGTGGTAAATATCTATGTCATTAATAAGCAACATTCCATCAAGAGTTTTAGGGAAATGTGTGGTCAAACCTGTCACTGTCAACATAACAAGAATAACAAGTAAAATGATTCAAATAAAACAAAACAAAACAAAACAAAAACACTGGAGTAAAAAAGTTAAATCTCAAAAGTACGAAATAAGAACATAAGACAGAAAAATGATCCCATTGCTCAGTCACAACGTGCCTTTCACCAGTTTTGTACATTTCTTAATCAAAAATTGTGTTTTGTTTATGTTCACAGGCAAAAGGTTTTGAGCTGACATACTTGGAAAAGGTACCTGAAGTAAAGGATACAGTGCACAAACAGTCGTTGCTGCATCACGCCTGCTCCATCGTGGTGGAGAACGTCCCTCAAAGCACAGACCTCTACTCTGAGATTGGCGCCATCACTAGGACAGCAAAGGTACTACAAATTAAGCTCTTGTTACGGGTCTGTCTATGGTATGACAGTGTAGCCTTATTTTGACATGGTTTGCTTCAGGTGGACTTTGATCAGCTGCAAGAAAATCTTTACCAAATGGAGCGGCGTTGCAAAGCCTCATGGGACCATCTCAAGGTGATAGCCAAACATGAGATGAAGCCCCAACTCAAGCAGAAGATGTCTGACTTCCTAAAAGAATGTGCAGAGAGAATAATCATCCTCAAGATAGTTCACCGCAGAATAATTAACAGGCATGAACAGTTTACCTTCAAGTAGTTCATATTGTGTTTCATCTGATCTGTTTTGATTGTATTTTTTCCATTTCTGTAGGTTCCATTCATTCCTGCTGTACCTTGGTCAGCCTGCTTACAGTGTCAGGGAAATCAGTGTTCATAGGTTTAGTAAAATATTGAGCGAGTTTGCACTAGAATATCGAACTACCAGAGAGCGAGTGTTGCAGCAGAAGCAGAAAAGAGCCGACCACCGCGAACGCAACAAAACCAGAGGGAAGATGATCATGGATGTCCCTGCCCCTGTGAGTGTCACACATCCCCAATGTTTTAAATATCACCCCTTTGTTTTGGCCTTTTCATTTTCACTGCATCCTGGGTCCATCCTTACATTTTCATTTTCTTTCATTTCCACTCTTTTTTTCCCTGTAGTCTGAGGATGAAGAGGAGATTGAGGTATCACATGTGTGCTGCCGTTTTGCATGATTACCTGTTGCATGAGACACCTAACACTTTGTCATTATCTTTTATCTTTAAACCTCATTTTTCAAAGCTAAACTGGCTGCATCTTAAGTTTTTGCTGGGTTTTGTGTGAATCGTAGAATCACGTCTACATGTAACTGTGTTATATACAGTGTGGGGAAGAATATTTTGAAGATTTATTTAGTTACAGAATACTGAATGCCTACCTTAAAATGTATTTTGTAACGTATTCCATTTCTTGGTCTAATCAGAGTACTGTATTTTGAATTTTCAAAATACTTTCACGTTGAGTTGCACTAAATTATAGTGTGAAAACATGACAAGGATGCATTGTTTTTGGTTCACCATTTGTTATGCATTTAATTATAAAATAAGAGAGCCTTTATCACAAATTAGAAGATGCACTCTCTATAAGAGCTGCTTTGTCCAATATCTACTTCATGATCAAATACCACAATGTATCCCTCTCATTTAGAAACATATACTGAATACCGCCAAAAGGAGATGGGATACAGTTACTCAAAATTTGTATTCTGATCTGATATTGTATTTTTGGTACATGTATTCAGTTACTTTCCAACACTGATTATTATAAATATACACATGTATAATATTTGTCTGTATGTGTGTTCAGTGTGGCAGATACAGCTCAAGCACCAGTAACAGTGGTCCAAGCATCAGTCAGGACAGTGAGCAGCCTCAAGGCCTTGCTCACGCTGAAGACGCTGCAGAACATGAGCACATGAAGGCCGTCCTTAGGAACAGTCTTAGTGGAGGAGACAAGGAGGGAAGTGGAGTACCAGGACTACGAACACGCACACGCTCTCGACCAGGGCGCGGAGGTGAGAGAAACTGCATTTAAAGAACATAGTGAAGATGTTGATTCACACAAGACCAGGGATGGGTTAAAGTACAAATTGTGAAGTAAAGTTTTATCTTTGCTTAACGTCTATATGACAGGTTAGACCGGACATTTCACTAAAAGGTAATGAACATGACTATATTTAAGACTGTACCAAGCATTTTGCGCATTGGCCCCTGTTTGACAGTTTTTAAGTTTATAATATTACTTCCTGGTTGAACATGGGCAGCAAATATAATATAGGTAGAGGTAATTCCACAACTGTTACCTGGCAACCATTTTGAAAACAAGGACTAATAGCCATATACATTGCACAAAGGTTAGGAAAAAAACTTTATTTTGTTGAATGATGGTTTAAACTGTCAGAAAAATGTGTCAGTTGCGTTTAAATTGTTACTGTATTTTAAATGGTACGTTGCTTTTTGATGACATAGGTCAAGGGATTCCGTTTTAGAACTCAGCCTTCCTTGACTGATGTAAAACTATGATACATATTTACTACAAGTGCCATCCCACCAAACTAAGTCTTAATTAGACAAACATGAGAACCATATAGACCTAAAATACAGAATAACACAAAATATGTATATTTACCTTGCATATACGTTTTTACATTCCAATACTGCTAAAAACAAATTTTGTGAATCATTTTTCATGCTCTATTCAGGTCGCACCATGCAGGCACCAACCCCTCCCATTGAAGATGCACAGATCACCGGAGAAGACGCTGCTGACGAGATAATGGAGCGTATAGTGAGGTCAGCCACACAGGGTCCCTCTTCACGAGCCCAGCCCAGAGAGAGGAGGAGATCCAGGGCCAACCGCAAATCTTGTAAGACCCACCTCTAAATACTGTATTTCATATATCAGTGCATACAGTTTGTAAAATAATATGTATTCTCATTTCAGTGCGACGAACATTGAAAAGTGGTTTGACTCCAGAAGAGGCCCTAGCTTTAGGATTAGTCGATTCTCCAGAACCACCAGTTTGATCAGTCAGTCCTCATGCTGCCGGCCGCTCTAAGTAGATCCTCTATGTGTTGCTGTTTGCTTGCACACATCTTTGTCTGCTGCTATGGTTTTCACAGCCTCAGAATAATGTTACATTCAGTGGTACAAATTTAATGGTAATAAATGGAAAAGCATTATTTAGATATTCAAATATCCGAAGTACAATAATAGAAATATTTATTAAATCTTTTTCCATTTTTTGCCAGTCCAGTATTTATAATGCTACTTATTTTTGTTATTTTAAACTGTGAATTTGCAGGTTATTTTGGGCATATCAACAAATTCCATTGGCTAATAGGGTGCTCACTGAAGAGGATTTTTAAAATATTCATATCTGTGTATTAGAATTGAGTATTTTAAAAGAATGCGATGGTGTCTGGTCAAAGTGCCTTGGGAATATATTGTTCTTTAATCCATCTCAAAATACTTCATTCATCCCCCGCTTACCAGAATCGCCCATTTTTATGTTCTCTGCTTTTGGTCAGTATGTTTTTGTCATTAAGAGTGAAGAACACCAGTCACTTGCCTAATTGTTCTCAGTATTTATTTGCTTTTTTTTTTTTTTTTTGTATTCAAATGTTGTCTGGAATATTGCACCTTACTCTCATTCTTGACTTACTCACAGTGAGCAATAGAATGGACTAAAAGACAAAATATGATACGTTTTACATGAATTGTAAAGTGTAAAAAGTTAAAGACTTCAACTATTAGATGTCTAAAGTTTGAAGGACAACCAGAGTTCTGCAACATTGTGTAAATGTCTGCGATAGCTGCAAATAGCTGTATCACACAGTGCAATGAATGTTTAGTGTGTTCAGGTTGTGTATTATTTTTGTAATTTCTGTGGAAATTTGTATTATAGCCTGGTGGTCACGCTATTCTGTGAATTGTATTTAAAATGAAATACATTTGAGGGTTTTTAATTTTTGCTCCAAGGACACAGCTGGATTTGTATTGAACACAGTGGTCACTTTGTACTTCGTATTGACTTGAACCGATTTTGGGACATTTTGGATCACCTGTCGTACACAGAGCAGTGTTCTCAATATGCAGCCTGTTACACATGCCGTGTATACACTTTCTGCAATAAAAAGTAAATACAAAATACATTGTGTTTTCCTGAAAGACATCCTTAAACCTGAACATTTACATTTCCGACAGTATTGTGCACATAAGTGGGACAAAGTGGCACAAAGTAACCTTTGGATCAATAAAAGACCATAAACATCACTACTACAGACTTCTGTATGAAGTTAAATTGATTCAAGTTGTAGACTGTTGTTCAACTACTTTTATACAGTGTTTCCTTTACCTATGACCAAATCTATGAGACTGTTATGGGGGTCCGGCTCTGCCCCCTGCTGGAGGGTAATGATCGCTCTGGAGGAGAAGAGGCTGCAAGGCTATAGTCACGAGCTTTCCTCTGAGAGAGGAGAGCACAAGAGTAAAGAAGTGCAGGAGATCAACCCAAGAGGACAGGTGCTTTTTAAACCACGTTATTTTTAACACATGACATGAAGATCTATTAAATTACAGCCTTCTGCTTTTAAACAAATTGTGCATGAATTATTCACTGTACAAAGCAATTTGGGGGTAACATAATGCACAACCACCATAACACATCCATAATTCTATAAATCAATATAAAATCCAAATCAGTATCTTGGCCAATGTAATATTGTTGTTCAATTCAAAACCTTTCATTAACAATGCGTGCCACCAAAAATAAAGTGAGTGCCATTGTGAATAGAGTGCCAAGACAATTTGTCAATAAAGTACTGTGTTGTAGATGTGGAGGATGTTCTGGCTATCCATGGTTTCAGCGTGATGATGATTTACAGTCCAAAACTAAATACTCATTAGCCTCATAGATTTATTATATATGTATAATTGTATTATATATATTTAGTAATTCATATGTCCAGGATTTGCAGCCCTATAAACAGTAAGCTATGAAATAAAATAAAATATAATATAATAAAATAAAATATAATATAATATAATCATTAAATAAATGATCTGAATAATAAAATCTTAAAATGTACATCTAAGGTTGAATAAATAAATAAATAACTAAATACATACATACATACATACATACATACATACATACATACATACATACATACATACATACATACATACATACATACATACATACATACATACATACATACATACATACATACATACATACATTTAATAAATACATTACAGAACACAAGAAACTGTAGTTCCTTGTCTGACCACTAAACGGCGCCATTAGAAAGTCAGTTTGTAGGGCACCAGGCTAGAGGAAGAAGCAAAGCGCTAGCTGAGCATAGAAAATACATCCATGTAGCTGAGCTTTAACTGTGCTGCTGCACCACCTCCTTACGTTTGCACCTGTGGCTCCTCGTTGAGATCTGACAGCTTTGGACCTGTTTTCTTCGGTAACTGTGTAAAAACCATGGCTAAAGACATGACTCTGTACTGGGGCTCCGGCTCTGCGCCCTGCTGGAGGGTCATGATCGCTTTGGAGGAGAAGAACCTGCAGGGCTACAACCAGAAACTGCTCTCCTTTGAAAAGATGGAGCACAAGTCTCAAGAAGTTTTAAATCTGAATCCTAGAGGACAGGTAGGCTTGGCATAAAGTATCAATCTAGGATTTTAAAAAACCTAGTATAAGACTTAAGGGTCTCCTTTTGGTTTACAAAAAAAAAAAAAAAAAAACGTTATGCAAGGGGTATTATCGAATTGATAGTGGCTTTAAAGGTGGAGATCGCGTTGTCGTCACATTAACATTAGCAGGACAGAAATTATAAAATTAAGAAATTGGAAAAATCAAGAATGCAATATTTCTTTAATTCATTTAAATTGAAATGCGTATGAGGCTGCACTGTATGTGATCTATTATCGTTAAGCTTTTATTGTGAAGGTAGACCGCTTCCTTTTATTAAAGTGACTTTATTCACGAGGGAAGAATACGATAACGACGAGATTTCCATTCTCAATTTTAATAAGCAAAAAATAATTGTACTTTGCACACGGAATAGTAAGTTGTATATTTTGTCACTGTCTTTGTCTTCCACAGCTTCCCACTTTCAAACACGGAGACGTCATCGTTAATGAGTCCTATGCTGCTTGCTTATACCTTGAGGTAAGTAAACTTCATCTTAATAATTTTGATGTTCATTAAAATGCATCACTCACCATAATGTTTTGTTATTGTAGAATCAGTTCAAGTCTCAGGGAACTAAGCTGATCCCAGATAGCCCTGCTGAGTTGGCCCTCATGTACCAGCGCATGTTTGAGGGTCTGGCCCTCAATGATAAAATCAGTAAGACATGATATTGTGTCATTGTCCAACACTACTTCACAATGTGCATTATTTGTGAAATACTTTGTTGTGTTTCTTCCTAGATGCGGTGATATACTATGAGTACTATGTTCCTGAAGCAGAGAGGCTTGATTCTGCATTGAGGAGAAACAAAGATGAACTGGCCTCTGAACTGAAGCTGTGGGAAGGATACTTGGGGAAGGTTTGCAGTCATCACCACACTCAAATGCATGCCTCACATCTGCCGACCTGTTCAATCCTGTGTCTTTTGATTGTCTTTCAGTTGGGCCCCGGTTCTTTCTTGGCCGGTCAGCAATTCTCTCTGGCTGATGTGACTGTCTTCCCTGCTGTGGCTAACCTCTTTAGATTTGGGTAAATACAAACACTGTAAAATGACTATAATGGCAACAAAAATCAAATTATGACTTTCTTTTGTGTCCGGACTTTTCAGGTTATTGGCCGATCGTTATCCCAGACTGGCACAGTATCATACTCTGCTAAAGGACCGGCCCAGCATTAAAACCAGCTGGCCCCCGCACTGGCTGGAGAACGTAAAAGGACAAGACACTCTCAAAGATGTCTAAAGGTCAAAAGAAATAAGCAGCTCTTGTAGAAAGTAACACAGTTGCTTCTAAATAACATGTAAAGTTTCAATACAATACTCTATCCTATAGCCTTCTCCTTTATCAACTAACTTTAAGCATTTGCACTACTGATATTGTTGCACTATGCGGAGGCTGCCTTTCTACACTTCTTAAAATGTGTGAAGCTAACCCCTTTAAAACCGTGTTAGTAGCATCTGTGGCCTTGTAACATTTTGTTTTATTTCAAATACAGAAATACAATCAAGCTTTGCAATATATGTAAAATATATCCTGCTTGTTTTATTTCAGCTCTTTAAAGGTAATTAAAAATGTATCCATAAATAAATATAAAAATATATACATAAAAACACATGTGTATATGTATATATATGGATGGATGAGATAGATAGCTAGATATAAAAATGTATAAGATTGAGAGAAAGATGGATAGATATACACTTCCTGTCCAAAATAAGTCACATGCCAGTATGGTTTGGTTGGAGCGCCTTTAGCTATGATTACGGTTCACATTTGCTTGTGCTTAAGCAATGTCAAAAAATTAATTTCAAATGTGAATTTTTCACCAAGGTCTTGCGATTGGAGAGTCTGACCACTGCACAAAGCCTTCTTCAATGGAGTTAAGATCTGTGGTAGATAGTTTCTGCAATCTCCTTATGTTTTCTATGCTGGTTGCATGCCAGTCATTTGACCCTTCTTATACACACTGACATCTTTTCCACAACCTCAGGATTTGTCTTTGGACACAGTTGTAACGGAAATGAGAAGCCACTCTCTGTATCAATTGGTTTTAAGTACCGTGAACGCAGATGAAAGACAATGACCCATGCAATATCCAACAGGAGACTTGTACCCAGTAGTTGAATCCAGTTGGTGACTTTTTTGAACAGGGAGTGCATATATAGATTGATATAAAATAATGAAAGCAGTTGTAATAAAGAAGGACACTAAGACATATTTATTATTGTGCAACTCATTACAGTACAAATAGAAATACAGTGAAGAAAGGTTCAAAAGTAAAAGGAAAACTTTCCAGTCTATGACATAGCAGCATATTATGGCACTCCTTGGAGTATGATTACTAGATGTTGTAATTTGCTCATTCAACTGGACAGTTAAATGAAAGTGGCTCTAACAAATTTTTTGTGATTGCATTTTTAAACTTAAAGTTGCACTATGTAACGTTTCAGGAGGCGGGTCCACCACCTGCATGTCTCCATGGAGAGGTTATTACTTTGCTTAAATGAATCTTTCTCCATGAAGAAAAGCAGACAATGTCACCAGGCCAAGTTACAGGTCAGTTAAGTGGAAAGGCGAGTCCACTCAGTTAGAATGCATGTTTTAGTGATTAAAACACTTGTAATTGAATCAATGCAAGATACATAATTTTAAGCCCATACTATGGAACGTTCCAGGCAAAGTAAAAACTCTGGACAGGCAGGTGGTGGTCCATCAAACTTACATAATGCACCGTTAAGGTACATTTACATTGTATCCTAACTAACATAAATACCAAGGTTGTTCCTTAAAGCTAGTACAGGCACATTACGTATTCACATTGCACAGCATCAGCCTTCGGCTTTCCCATTGAGTCTCTCCTTTTAGCAGAGGTCATTCCTGCACCACGCTGACCGTACAAGTCTTCTGCTTAAAGCACTTTCACCATGTGGTCGGCTGGATCTCGGGTGGCATCAAGGTAGTAATGTTAGCGCAGGCACATTCACAGATTTTGTGGCCTGCTCCACCAGTGGTTCTCTGAACAGCAAGGGTACAAGTAGTGTACGACTATAATGCTGTTCTCTAAGGCAGCTTGATTTTTGGACAAAAAGTCTGATCCCTGAGAGCTGGGTGAGGTCAGGGCTATGATAGTGGTGCTGTCCTGTGTCATCATTTAGTCCGCGGGGTGCTCTGGACATGAGCGATTCACCTCAAACCATTCATCTATACACCTGTGATGAAAGCAAAACTTGTGACCACACTAAAACAACATAACAGCAGGACATTTGTTAATTTACCCTTTATGATAGATGCAGAGGCAGGGCAGCCGAGCGATTGTGTCCCCCTGCTCCATTTCATCTAAACATATGGCACACTCCCCCGAGTCTCTGGATAAAATGTCCTCTGCCAAACACAAAGCATGTGACCCAAAATGCAACATTTTATCTGCACTCAAAGGTAAACTGTTTAAAATGTATTAATTACCAAAGAACTATCCTATATGAGGCCTGTGTTATAATGGTGGCATAGCAGGATGGTGCGACATACAGCAGAATTGTACACAGAATAGTTTCTTCAGTAGAATGTATGTAGGCTACTATTTTTATACAACTTCTTCTTCTTCTTCTTTTATACAACTACAAATAGGCCAGCAGTAATTTGTGTTAGTACTGCGACCACAGAATCCAAATTGGTACTACTAACTGCATTACCACCATTTTAATTGTTAATCAGTGTGATGTTATTGTGACTTGCCACCAATTTAGCAATATGTGGAAAATTACTTTGGGATGTACAACTAGCCTGTAATGACAACAATTCTGTATAGTCATCTTTCAGAGAATAGACAATAACATCCCCACCCAGCCCTTACTGTTGTAGGTGAGGCGTGTTTTGCTGAAGCACATGAGCAGGTGCTTCTCTATCTCGTCTGTGGCCATAAATTTGGAGCACACGGGGCAGTGGAAACCTGAGAGAAACAAAAAGAGGAGGAATTAAGCTTTCAGATGCACTAACGACACTTTTATGTAACAGTGAGCTAGGACATGATCTTGCAGGCCTCTGAGTCCAAACCGTCTTATAACTACAGTAAACAGTCTTTGAACAATTACCACTGTAATGTGTATATCAGCTAAGACCTTTTTCATTTGAATATGAATAAATTTTTTCCCGTTTTGACTTTTTACATTATAGGAATTTCTGTCCCTCATTTGGTCTTTGGTCTGCATTTCACCACAGCAGAATCACTGCTGCCTGCATTGATTTGTACAAAGAGTTGACAAAGGTTTTCCACCAGAAGCTTTTTGTAACAAAGTACTTTTTATATTTTTAGGCTTGGTAGTCTGTTGTAGTTTACATATTGGATATAATAATTTAACAGCTGTAAAACTGTATTGCTTATGGAGTGAAAATATGGCTCCCATTTCTGCTTTGAACGTGCAGTATGACAACAAGAGGTATGAAATACATAATAATGAACATAAACTTATGAGACAATTATTTTTGGCTGTAATTGTGAGTTGTTGTTGTTGTTTGTTTTTTATTCCAAGTGATGTAATAATTCAGTGAATAGATTTCAGACAAGACTGAAGGTAGTGTGTTTTTTGTAGGCACTTTGAGACATTGTATCAAACATATCTCATGCTGTAGAGAGTAAGAGGAACCCTGAGGTTGTCTGCTGGAAGCCACACACGCGCACACACACACACACAGACAAATAGACAGACACACAGATAGACACACACACAGACAGACAGATAGACAGATAGAGAGAGAGATGAATTTATGTTTGGGACCTTGACTTGCGTATTAGGGAATTTTAGGTTTTGTTTTTTTAAGGTGTGGTCCTAAATTTTTTATCAGTTTAATTGTTGTTTTCAATAAAATGTCTGAAATCAAACTCTGCTTGGAACCTTGTCATTTATTCAACTGGTCTTAAACTTTTGATCGGGACTATATTTATTATTATATATATACTATCAGTACTAAATACTGTTGTATAATGTTACAATATTAATTATGTGCATAATGAAAACTTTTTTAAAAGTACATCATGTATGTGAATAAACTGTCATTAATAAGTTAGCATTTGTAAACTCCGTGATTGACTCAGTTGATCGCGGAAATAGGTAGTGACATATGTTTCACACCGGCTTCACACTCTCTTTCTGTGAAACCAAAGAGCAGAGGTTGTTAATGAGGAGAATAAGCTTAATTATACTTCCTTACTTGAAAATGACAGCCTATTCTCGCTCGTCATTTATATTGCTTATAGGCTAAATTACCTTTTCACTTTTTTATATTAACAACTATTATTTGCCCAAACCTAATATTACATTATCATAAAATAAGTGTTTTAAAATCTTGCCCCATGCAGAGGATCTGTACAAAGAAAATAACTCACTCAAACATAACCCTTGTATTAAAGGTCTTCAGGGTTTGTGTCCGGTTCTTGGCACTAAATCCCCACCATTGCAAGATAGGGCCAGCACCTTAACACAGGTCAATGCTCATTAGATGCTTTCAAATGTTGTTTTGTTTCTTCATTATTATTGGAAACATAGTGATGCCGTTTGTGCTAATTTGAGCTCCGTGCCTGTTGCCTAGTTCATAACAAACCCGTGTTATGAAAGAAGCCTCAGGGCCAGAAGATGACTCTGTAGTTTTATCAAAATCTCCAAAAACTTGAGTTTAAAAGGTATGTGTGTGTGTCTCTGTGTGTCTATCAGGCAATGTGTAACCTGCAGGAAGCTCTTATCGGATGACCTACATAATACACTCTTCTCTGGCAGACTGAGTGAGTGAAAAACAGGTCAGATTTATACAGTACAACAAAGAAGACAGAACTGCTAAAGAACAGTCTGCACCACCTGTGGCTGGTCCCAGTAAAGCACTGCACACAGTACTATGTGGGAGTCATTATTAATGTAATGTAATACACTGTATGTGGCACACAGACAGAAAAAAAAAACACACAACTATTAAAAGTCGTAATGTTATTGGCCCATGACGCATTAAAAACGTATGATTATTATTCTGATTGCTGTGAAAATCCCAAAGAAAAAAACAAGTTATTGTGTTTTAATTATGGACACAATAGTTAAGCTGTCAAAACGTTGGACAGAATCTCATGTTTATACCCACAGATACTAAAGTAAGTTACAAAGTACACAGTGTGTTTGTTCTCTTATCAATAGGCCTATATTGGTTGTTTTTCCAGAACCCCATAATCCATGGGGCCTCGTGAAACTGTTTCGTTACGCCCTGGGGACATGATCAGCATATGATAAATAACTCGAGGCGTTATACAGCTACAATAACACAACGTGTTTACTTTTCCAGTAACCCATACACCTTAGTAACTTGTCTTTTGGAGCCTTTGAGCTCCATCGTTAGCCCCGCTTACCTCCCATCAGGTGAGAGTTGAGTTGAGCCGGCAAAGAGCCAATGAACAGCCGGTGACCGTCGGGGGGAACCTCGTGGTCACCATCTGTGCCATCGACGCTCTGAGTGAATACATGAGAGCCTCTCCGGCCAGTCTGTATGCTGAGTCCAGAGCCCACGGGGCCTCCTCCCGTATACCGGATCCGAGGGCCGTCCGGGCCGTTTGTGTATCTGAAACCCGCAATTCTGTCTCCGCCGTTGGAGTTTCCAGACGGAAGATCGGAGCTGGAATAAGCCCGAGTCCTGCCATCAAACACTGGGCTGCTCTGTTTTGCCCCCATGTCGACTCTTTGTCCTTCTTGACAAGTTTTAAACACGATTCATGATAGTGTCGGCCAAAGCGCTGAACAACGCGCAACAAAGGACGACAACAAACAATAGAGACAAGAAGTGTCCTGATACTTTACAGTATCATGGTGCGCGCTGTGCGTAAAGTGTACACTCAAGACCGCACAATTGCCAAATGGAGGTTATTTTCTAAATTCAGCTCTTCTCTACTGTAAGCACAGGCAGACCATAATAAAGCTTTTGTCGAGGGCCTCGCTGAAATAGTTCGTCTGGTTCAAGTTTGTTTTTCTGGTCAACTGTGTCTGCCTTGGAAGAAAAATATAAGCAAGGGTTTCTCTCCTCCCCCAGCAAGCTCCATACATGCACTACAATAACAAACACAGGAAAACTTCCTTTCAAAGTAAAACTGACCTGCGCACACAAATTAAGACAAACATAACCCAGTCTCAGTGGTTACTAAATGCAGCTAAAAGGCGGACAGATTGACCACCATCTTACTTGCAACACTTGAGTTGTCATGAATGAATTTGTATTAATTTGTGACGGAGACGGTCTAAGAGAGGCAGCGCTTTTATTTTGGATTTCACTTTTCCAGGCTATTTATTTGAGCTTGACGTGCCTCTTCGTGGGTACGTCAGGTGTGACGTCAGCAGCAGCAGCGCCAGCGCTGTTGTGCGCGCAACAGCGATACACGAGAAGCCCTCCATGTTTGCCGCCGTGTGTTTTATTAACTTTAGTCTACAAAGAATAAGACACACAAACATTGCCTTTGAAACATTCTTATGACACGTTTATTGAACAATCTCACACGCACACGTCTATCAGGACAAACTGAAGGTTCACTGCAGGAGGAACACATAATAATAATAAATAGAATTATACAGACAAAACATTTACAAGCAGGGGTAACAGGCCAAACAAAACTGCTAAAAACAGTCTTAAACTTTTAGGGCTGAATGGTCAAAAAGGGATCTTTGCAGTACAGAAGTGATATACAATAAATTGTGACATTAGAGAGATAGGGCAAAGCCCATAGACTGTAGGATACAGTCTATGGCATAAACTCGTGTTCCCCAATACACCATTTAAAGGTCTACCCAACAACCCATGTTTTACTATTGGAGCGTGCCAACAACGCTAGGTTGGAATTTAGTTGGGGCATCTTTTGGGTCTACCCCTAATAGACCTTAAAAAGAAGAAAAATAGGGCAAAGAGTTAACCACCAACCAGGAAGACTGCAGGACAATAGCGCCGAGGTGTCAAGTGACAGAATGAGACACCCAAACTGGGAAGCACTTCAGCTGCTGCAGCGTGGGCCTTCTTCTTGATGACATATAATAGTCACCATCTAAAACAGCCTCTTATCCAGATAATTTAAGTGAATTTTAAACATTAAGAGGCACACTAAACCTTATAAATGACCCATTCTACAGTTGAACTGCACACAAAAAGTTCCCAACAACCACCTGGAATTACGTCATAACAAAACCCCCCATTTCCTTGTTCCCTAAATGGAAAATGTTATTATCTTGCTTGGGTGTCACTGCAGTTGAAGACTCCAACCGTCACCTTTTCACCCATTTTCCCTCAATGTAGCCTCTGAGTCAACAGACAACCACAGAAACTAGGCTATCTCCCCCACTGATCTCAAAATCCACACAGGAAAGCGCGTATTGCTGTAACCATCTGACTGCCGTTCTGCACAACAAAGCCAGCTGATGTAATATCGCTGTGCTGTGTAACTTTAACTAACCAGATGGTGAATGATTATGATAAGTTGCATTGTACATGGTTGCCGCTCACGTAGCCCACCTATGTGTGTGTGTTTGTCTAAAAAGGGGTCAACACAGAGCAACAAATTGCGCCCATCATAGGAAGCAAAGCAGCACAGAACATTCAAGGGAGATATTTAAGTGTGTGTGTCTGTGTAAGATTGTTGAATGGTAATAATTGGGCCGATGAGCAGCTTTCCGGACCGCACCCTCCAGTTGGAAACCCCTCACTGCTGACTGACTCCCATCTGCTGGTGGTCCGGCCCCGGTTCACCCTCCATGTCAGCGTGGTAGTGCTCGAAACTGTCGTCATCTATGTCGGGGAGACCTAAGAGCTGGTGGAGACAGAGAGAATATGTTCAGTCTTTAAGTGTTATAAAATAATAATTTACTGTCCGGATTAATATTTTACAGCGGTTCTGAAAATCTTTTTATTTTTTTATTTGTGGCTTGTTAGTTCCAAGGTTTATCTCAACCCACAATACATTTTTTGCTCTAATCTAGAAAGTGCTAGAAAAGCTAGTAGTAGTCTTGTTTGCACAATTGAAAAATAAACATTCACATATAGGGTCTTAAAGGGTGCATTCACACTTGTCTTTGTTGGGTTGTAGCCAAGTTTATTTCAGATGTAAAGTTGATTTGGACCTGTTCTAGTTTAGTCCTGGTCTAATCCACAATTAGTTCCAAGTTTACTTTTTCTTAATTCTTATTTCTGATTATTTTCTTTGGGAGAGATGTGTACCAAATGTGAAAAGCTCTTTCACTTCTGCATACCAAACATTATAATAACAAATACTTTTCTGGGTTAAACATTTTACATTTACCAGTACCTCACTACACAAGTATAGTAATGCTTAACTGATTACACTGAATCAGCACATCCTGCTCAGACTGTATCACTGATACCAAACAGAGCAGAGGTCACATTTCTGTCACATATTATATCACTTCACTTGACTGTGTGAAAATGGGTGAATATAGTGTCTTACTTACAGGCCTAAATGACATGAAGACCTTCTCCAGCACCTCGGGCAGAGTCTTCTTCCCACAGGACGAGATGTAATCCTGCGCCATCTGCAGGAAGGGGAGACAGTCCTCGCTCTCACTCCACACATGCTGCAGGGGACAAGCACAGGGTAAATACAGCTCCCATACTGCACCACGTGTGTAACTGTAACATGTTAAAGGTACACTATGTAGCTTTCTTGGTGAACAGTCCACCACCTGCTTGTCTTCATGGAGATGTTATTGCATTGTTGGCAATAAGATTATCTAGATCTTATCTCTATTAATAAAAGCAGCAGCTGTCACCAGGCCTGGTTACAGGTCAGATCTGTGGACAGGTGAGTCTGTTAACAGTCTGAATGGATGTTGTTTGTCTGTTTGGTTGCTTTTTTGCAACATAAACTCTTATTTTTGTCGCATAAAGTATGGCAAGGTATACAAAGTAAAATATACACACAAAGTATGGCAAAATATACAAAGTAAAATATACACACAAAGTATGGCAAGATTTACTTAATGCCATACTTTGTGTGGAGCACCCATGGAATGAAGAGAAGCAAATGGTGGCCTCCATCAAAAAAAATTACATACCTTTAACTTTACAATTATTTAATCACTCGAAGTTGTATAATTGTTGACACTGCAGACTAATAATTTAATAATAACAAATATGGTAGTCCAACTAAAGGGGATCAAGCCAATGTGGTCTTGTGTCAGTCCCATGTCCTGAAAATGAAACATATTGGAATAATACAAGCATCTAACATAAACCCTATAAATCCCATTGCAGATCACAATTAGGTGCACATTTTGTAAAACACATATCCACAAAGACCACTACAACATACATTCACTTTTTGAAAATATAAAAAAAAACCTATATTAGACCCACTGCATCATGAAAATGAATTTGAATTTGAGTTGTGAGAGACCTTATGTCTCTCCATGGCCTTTTTCTGCCTGGCACTTGCGCATACTTTATATTAACAATTTTGAGAATACTGCAGACTAACAGTCACAGTCAAAATGAACTCTTGTGTGATTGAGTGTGGCCAATAAAACCTTTGAAGTGCTTCCTTATTTCCTTATTATGAGATGTTGCCCTGTGATAATATTAAACTTCCTTGTTGCTTATTGCCAGTCACTTACGGTATATTGTACAAGCCACTGTCTGCGGTGCACTGCTGGATCCACTCCAACCATGCAGTCAATAAGCCCAACTTTCATCTTTTTCATTAATGCTTCCACTTCTATTTGGCAATGTATGTATTATGGTATTCTTTACTGCATACACAAACTTTGTAGTGCCAAAATGTGCATTAGAAGTGACATTTTTAGACACTTAGTTCTGGCATTTAGGGAAGTCACATGAGAGTCTTGTGGTTGTGCCAGGGGTGAAAATAATACTCCGATACAGACAATACCATCTCTTGGCATTCAATTTTGGCAACAACATTTACAGTATAACACATGAAGACAAAGGTGTGTCTCCAGAGCCATACCTCTCTCAGTCAGAACAAAAAAATATAATACATGTTTGCCAAGTATGAAGCTGATAATTTCATGTCCTATTTTTTGGCAGAAGTATGAGGATTTTGGCGTTTAATATTAATGGAACAGAGCCAAGTGCACCCTCTTGTGGACAAATAAGCACTGACACCTTCCCGCAGCTTTTTCTGAAAACAAAGCAAATGGAGATAAGCGCAGCAGAGCAGAGGAGCAGCATGTGAGGCTTCCTGCTGATAGCTGTATTGATCAAATGAAAGTAACCAGATCTCGGCGTGCTTAAAGAGAGACAGACAGTTATTCAGGCTAATCAGAAAGAGCAAGACTATTAATGGACATGTGCTACGGACACAGGGACAACAAAATGGTGGTGAGAAAGAAAAGGACATGAGGCTGTATATACGTCGATATAGTCTGAATAAAGGATTGATAATACTGGAATAAATCTTGTAAGGAATAATACATATAACTGAAACCCAGTGCAAATTTGAGTGTTGCTGGCACCTCACAACAAGAAAGTGCTGGGTTGGATTCTGAAAACATGCTGGTGCTTTCTGTGTTGGTTTTACAAGCTCTGTTCATGTCTGGGTGGATTTTTCATTTTACCTTGGTTTAACCCACAAATCTAAACATGCACAGTATAATCCTATAAAACCCAGACTATAGATCAGGAGATGACTGCACCGAGCTTGCTCACAGTTCCTGAGAGATCAGCCTAGCTAACATAATATGAAGTCTAACTTTTCTTACTTTTGCTCATTTGAATTTAGAACATAATAAGACAAACATGAACTGACTTACTTCTTCAATACCTGCTTTGCTTGTATGATACTGTCTTTCTATCTTTATTATACCAATTCATTTTCTATAGTTTTTTTTCTAAGGTATGTCTCAGATATTTTTGTCAAAACAGTTTTATTATGCAGTCATTTAAAATTTTAAAGTATGTCACATTATTTGTGACATACACGGAAAATTTGAATTTAAACCTACCCATTCATTCTAAAACCGTTATTCTAAATACTGCAATGACATTTTTTATGTTATTATTATTGAGCAGACATTCAAAGATGATTAAAAAGATCACATTGAACACACCAGCGTTGCTAAGGAGTGCATTTGCCTGGTCTGCTCATCTCATAGCGTGCCTGAACTCAGCGCTCTCTCATGCAGTTTTCTATGGCCCTGCAGAGTGATTATGTAATTTAGCTGCCATGACTCCTTCCCTGGGACAATATTAAGCTTTGAATCTGTACATCTTGTTATTAAAATTACTATAGACCTCCTTATATCGCATGCACATAACCAGCTCCAATTACGTAGAGTATTATACTGTATTGAGCTATAGTTTATCTATTGAGTTTCATGGGCTGTTCACCTCACTTTGCAAGACATGGCTCCTGTCCCGTACATGTATTATTCATCCGCACAGGGGAGCGTTATTGTTGAAGGGATCCTTAACCCCCTACTGCTGCCCTCTTATGTAACATTCCCTCCCTGTAGACTGTGTAAAGCTTGGGGTTTGATCTGGATTTCAGACTTGGACTTATCATAGAGCTGTGTTTTTCATCAGTGCCAGTGGAAAGCCCCGGATTTTGCCGTTCATTTTTTTCTCTTTCTGTGTGTTGTGTTGTGCAGAGCAGGGCTGGGCAGGCACAGAGGCAGGGAGCCAGTGGTCAGCGTGTGACATAATGTGTTATTGAGTGAGTAGAGTTCTGTCCCGGGTCATGTCCATCTGCTACAGCTGCTCTGCTTCACTCTGACAGAGAGCCAGTGCACAGCATACAGTTAGCCCGTGGAATGTGAGAGAAAGTCTATTCTCAATTAAACAACAACAACAACAACAACTACATTATAGGTTGTCACTTTTTCAATTGGAATTGCCAGTGTTACAGTAGAAATGAGTTATTTTGTGTGTATTATTATGTATTTTATTTACACCAAATGCCTTTCCTGCCACAACCAGCAAAATATATATTGCAAGAGGAGCAAATGTGTCTTGCGCAGGAACATAATAACAATATCAACATGTGCTTGGGCAAGGTTTAAGCGGGCTATGCTTCAGTTAATGGGCACACACTCAATCCACTGTGCCACCAGTTCAATTCCTGTCTGCAATAGTTCCTTGGACTTGGATGTGTCAGTTTTGAGTGTTGGGGAGAAACTGCACATTCTTATGGTTACTTTCTGGGGGAAAGTTACCACAGCTAATGAGGATTTGCTCTGTCTAAGGCCTGTTGTTACAGTTAATGGTTGAATGGATAAGTTACAATGACAGAATTGTATTATCATATTTAATTATGTCAAAATACACATAATATTTTTTTTTACAAAAGGCCATATAAGTATTTTGTAGGGTAAGAAACAAGATACAATAGGATTTATTTTCTCTAAATCTAAGGATGCTCTGAAAATATGCTTGAGTAGCCGTATGAAAACTAGGTCTGCATGAAATGAAACAAATGTGCAAGCCTTCAACTGGCCTATAACAATGAAAGTGTACTTGTATGTGCACCACGTTTTTACGCTATGCAGTTTGGTGGCAAATAGCCTACTTTGTTTGTAGAAACAAAGAATTAAAATGTAGGCCAGCTTAAATCCGTCAAAATGACTTAAATTCCTTCATTTACAATGCCTATTCTGACACTGGCCTGTTTTCCTTTATGATGGAGGCGTGCGTCCTCTTGTAACCCGGATGATTTGACGTTGTTGTGGTTCAGGGAGACTGAACATCTCATTGGGATGAGATGGTACAACACAGACCTCATCGCACTAAAACAAAAAATGACATCATCACCTCTGCAACAAAACAGACCAACTACTACACCGGGACAGGAGGCCACGCGTAACGCACAGCGACACACCTATAGGCCATATGACAACACTCAGACAGAGCGGGATGGTGCGCTATGGGCCCTAACTTACGAAGGTGTCGGTGCCTCCCGGACACAGCACGTAGAAGGAGACGCCAGGTTCCGCATAGAAGTCCAACCGCCTCTCATCGTCCTCCTCGGCGAAGATCAGGTCGAAAGGGTTCCCGGTGCACCACTTCTCCGCCGCCTCCACCAGATGCTTGAAGTCCATGCTCCGCTCCGCGCTGCGCCTGGCTCCCGCTGGGCTTGACGTCACGGCTAAGATGCTCGAGACACAAATAAAAGGTGTGTGGACCGCAGCATCAGCAACAACTCCAAGACATGGCCTGGGACGCACAGTAGTTTTGTGGCTGGAAATGTTGGATGAGTCCGGTGGCGTTCGCGATTAGGCTACTGCCCCATCCCCCTGGTTCTGGCCGCGTTATGAAATCAGCCCGTCCGTCGCTCCCAACATGCACGCGCGAAAGGACGCAGCGTGGTGGAGCTGAGCGACGCGATGACGAAGTGCGGTGCCGGGCAAACGTCCGCACGGGGAAGAAGAAGACTGCAGGAGCGCGCCCAGAGACTCACCGAGGAGAACTGAGTCATCACAGTGCCCCACAAGCCACAACGAAAAGAATGGATGGACATTTAAACTAGAAATTTACAACAGTCTTTAGAATTAATTATAAATATCCTATCATAGGAACTTGAAGTAGACCTATAGATCTGAGAAACTGGTAGGCTAATACTACCTGGTATTTTAGTTGGAAAATGATGATGTGTGTCACTAATGTGACAAAGACAAAAATGTTACAATGAGAAAGTTTGGCCTATTTTTAAATGAACTGTCGTCCAAATACAGCAGTCACTCTAAAAAACCACGTGTCAGTGGGTGTTGCTGAAGATAAGATGTCCATTGTATAGGTTAAACATACACCAAAAATCAGATGACATTATTGGGTTATCTGAGTACTGTATTGTATTTGTCTGTTTTTTTTCCTGCCATGCTCTCTCCGAGGCTTGTACGAGAAACCCCTGTGAGGCGCCCCCTCAGGTCCAGTGTAAAATTGCACTGATAAATAAAATTAAGATATCAAAACTGGAACCTTGAGCAACTTTAGAATGTCTGCATTTTGATGAGTGCCACATTTCGACGCCTTCGTTTAGTTTATAGTAATACTAATATAATATAGTGTGCACTAAAATGTATGTTTAAAAAGGACATCTTGCTGCATATTCTGAAGGTTTTTATACTTGAGTACAGTATATACTTTATACTTTTATACTTGTTTTAATTGTTCACTTCTTCCTACTTTACTTCTTCCAAATAGCCTACATTAATCCACTTTGTACTAACCATATATGCCTTCACGTCACTTCACATCTTTTCCATTCCCATTTAATCCAGCAGAGGGGGTGTAGAACCCACTCACTGCCCCATTCTCACGACCAACACTGAGGGATGTAAAGTCGTACGTAATCCAACAAAACCGGACGCGCCTTTGTCTTTTAAAAAGTAAAACAGACTGAGAAACGGCGAACACAGACTTATTTCTGATCAATTTTGGCAGAAGTTCGCAATTGTGTTTGATGGTTAACCTGACTTATATTTGGAACTCTCAGTGTTTGCGGTTAAGTAAAGCTTTGTAGTTTTATTCTGAATATGTCAGCGGTTCAAGGGAGATGTGCGTGTGCTTGACGAGGTGGTGGAGTTCAGTGACTCTTCAGAGGAGTTTCATTGCGCTTCAGAGCTCCCCGTGGGTTAGAGCGACCGGACTTTCCTTTATTATTTACCGGCTACGATGAAGACTAACACAAGATTATGACAGTTGCGCAATATGTCCTGCCTATAAGTATCCGACTGGGAACATTTACCGGACACCTGAAATATTCTGAATAAAATGGATCCTTTGCAGATTGAGGAAAACAGCGAGGGGGACGCCCAGTGCGCTGAAGAAGACGAAGTAGACCCGAGAATTCAGGTGAGATTTTTACCTCTGTCCAGATGAGGAGGGCGCGATCTAAACATACAAAGGTAAACCACGCAGGCTATTCTTGTAATAAAGCCTGTTCCATTCTCTGTCTTACGCAAGTCTCACCGAAATGGTTTATAGAGTTATTACAAGCAGATATTGAGAAGAAGCTCCCGGTGCATTCATTTCGCGCACTATGCAAAACCTTATTCAAGTCTTCTCTAACTTTGTGTTGTTGTCTGTAAACAGGGAGAGCTGGAGAAGTTAAACCAGTCCACAGATGACATTAACCGGTGGGAGAGTGAACTCGAGGTGAGATACTTTTTTGTTTTGTTTTTTTAATAATAATAATAATAATAATAATATAATAATATAATATAATGGCAGTTATGGTCTCTTTAACATCCAGGCCCAGGACAGTCATCAAATGAAGTGGAAATGTTTCAAAGTGCAGTGTGTGTAGGCTGGCTGTGCATCACAGTGTGGAAAAAGTGAAGCAGAAGATAAATTTTAGAAAAATGTCAGCGTTCAACTTTGCATACTGTCGTTGTGGGCAAAACACTATACCTTGCTGATGCAGTGTCTGACGGAGTGGTCTTTAACTATTGTAGGACGTAGGGTTGATTTTTTTTTTTTTTGTCCTGGATGTAATCAGAGATCTGGGTCCACCCCAAAATATGATCCTGTATTCAGCCCATCTCTGACTATTAGTAGTATTTTGTAAAGAGTTTTTTTTTTCCTCCACATCTCTTAAAAACTCTGCACATGATTCTATGATCTCTTCCCCTGGCTATTGTTTCAGTGTTTCAGTAAAAGGTTTTATAGCAGCCTTATAGACGATAAATGTGTGGCAATGAGGTTACTGTTCAGCAAAGCAAAACGTTCCACAGGCAGCTCATGTATTATTTCTCCACAGTGCCGGCTTCTGGTTCTCATTAGGGCCTTTCCCCGTTCCAAAGCCCAGCAGAGTAAAATGTTAAACCACAAACCAGGGACATGTGGATTTCTCAACTCTCCCTATCATCACAAGATTGTTAGTTGTAGCCCACATTTTATTTTGACCTATTTCACATGTCAGCCTTTGTAAGACCAAAACATATGATTTGCGTGCTGCAAAGAGTAAACATTGTTACACTGTGTATGAAGTTGAGGACACGGGAATAACGGATGTAATAGTTTAGGTATTTCGCCTACTCACGTAAATAAGTAACTGGTAGTGAACTTCTTTAATTGAATAAAGCATTTTTTCTTTATTTGAGCCTCTTAGAGGCTACAAATATGCACTGATGCAGCTTTTTCAGATCCAATACTAATTTCCATACACTTTAAGTATCTGCCGATCAACCAATACCTCTGCAGAGACTGAAAATAGCATTTATTTTCTTAAAACAAGATTAATGTATGACAAAACGGATCCAAATGGGTTGTGTAACAGTTCTTTATCCTTCAACTAACGACAGCTTTACAGCTTTACGTAAACAAAACCTCAAACATCATCAGATGTTCTGATCCTACAAGGGTCTATAAATGGCAGATAAATAGTCTTAATAAAGCCCAACCAAGATATCGGCTGAACCAATATTTTGAAGACGGTATCCGATTCAGACAATTTTTCGGTATCAACACTGATATTTGATACCGGTATCGGTGCATCCCTAGCTGCTAAGATTATTTCAAGTTCAGTCAAACTCAATTAGTCTAACTCTTAATTGACATACTTGGTTGTAAAGAGGGTTATAAAAGTAGTAATAGATGCAGCAAATATAGTGATAGCAAGATGTGGATGGCGATACAAGGTCATATACAAAAGATCGGCAGTTCAGTCCCATTCAGAATAATGATCTACTGTGGCACTCTGACAAGCCTGTCAGGCTTGTAACGCACTATATACATACTAATGCAGTTGCGTGACTGTAACACTATTATTATTATTGTTTTATCTATGTAAGTGATTTTTTAAAATTTAGTTCTATTTAGAGGTGGGCCATTTTAACAGATATGAATAATGATATTCAGATATTATGTCAATCCAACAGAAAAGTGTCTTTAGAGTATCTTTAAACTTAACTAAATTAGTTGAGGTGTAATCGTACATAAAAAGTGCATTTAAAAAGTGCATAAATATCACCTTATAACTTGAAAGTTTAAAACATGCCTTTTTCATTTTTATTTTGAATCAGTTGTTTTTGTTACATTTAGTTAAAGCTATGAATGATGATATAGTCAATATTAAAATATACTACTATTTGCTAATATCACATCTATGTAAGTTAAAAGTCTGATACATTTGAAGTAGCGGCACTTTTGATGATAAATACAGACACAGTCTATGTATGCCTACAATTACAATAATTTACTTAAAACCGTCAGAGACTCAAGAATGTACAGGGTTCACTGTCTGTTTACCTGTTCACCTCTGTCTGATTAATTATGGCTGACTAACATTTATATACATTCCATACTAGAGAGTAGCAATCAGGACTTACACTTTTTTTTGTGTCAAAGGGCATTGAAGTCATAGACAAGTGACAGCCTGTCTGCAGTATGACCTCATTTCTATAGGGATATGGCATTGAGGCTGTGTCACTATCAGAGTGGAGCAGTCAGTCAGGAACAAGGATGATGTCAGAGGAAACGTGTGCTTCCCGCTGCACCCTCTTTTTGATTGCACATGTAGTCTTTCTCAGCATTTCCAACAGGACGCAGCTGCTGATTCTCCAAATCATATACAGTATTATAATTGTGTTAGCTGGTGTTATGTGGTACAGCATGACAGGCCTAAAAGTCTGCTAAGGTGTTCAATCCACGGTGTGTACTACTGCCATAAGGGCCATTTTGTTGAAAAGTAGTATCTGCCAAATTATCTATTATTGTTGTGAATTCTTTTCTGGTACTCAGAATATCACTGGACATCAATCAATGATCAATCACAATAGGTAAAAGTATGTGCTCTTATTCAAACAGGACTACCGCCAACGCTTTCGGGCCGTTCTTGTGGAAGCAACAGTGAAGTTGGATGAGCAGATGAAGAGGATTGGGAGAGCTGTGGACGACTCTAAACCATACTGGGAGGCCCGCAAAGTTGCTCGACAGGTGAGGACCAACCTGGCAGCCCGAGCTCACATGTAGTGTATGTTGTCTGAGCTGCAGTGTGAGACCAGTGTGACTGTGCTGTGAGGATGACAAGTTTAAAGAGCTGCTTAGATCTACTTAAAGGGAGCCCTGTCACGTGTGGCCTATTTTTAGACTGTTGCACCTCTGTTCACTAACACTGTAAAACGCAATATAGCCCTTGTGCTCTCTTCAATTGAGCTGTGCACATTTGGTCAAAGAGCAAATCAGGAAAAAAATACTTTGCATTACTTGCATAAATTGTATGCTGAGTGATGTTTTGGACCACACATAAGTTTAAATTAAAAAAAAAAATCTAGATGGTGTCAAAATGACCCGAAGATAATTTCAACCCATCAAGCAATTGAATGAAGAGTTTTAGAGAGAGGGACAGGTTAGGGGAGAATATATCATTTTGAATTCTCTTACAATACTTAAGTGCTGCATATTCACAGATATCTACATTTTTAGCAGTTGGTTTTAAATACAACTGAAGAATGCATATGATTTTTACGTTCATTCTTCATTAATGTTGAAAACTGAAAAGTGTACCATTGCATTTATTTATGACAAAGCTATAGCGAAGGTTCAACTTAAACAACTCCTCCCAGCTGCCTCACCTGCACAAGCTGCCTCCTGCTCAGCTACAGGGGCTCAGCTCGGTCCATCACTCCTCAGCCAACCTGCTTTAAACTCAGCAGTTCAGCTAATTCGACCCTCATACACCCCTCCAAAGTTTAGTTTCATTTTTTTCAGGTTTTTGTTTTCACCACCACCAGTGGCGAGAGGATTTGTGTCATATCCTGCTCTGCACCTCCTACACATTTTGTGTATCATAATTTTCTCTCATTCATTATCATCTTATGCATGTCTTCATTTGTGTCTCTCCCGGTTGAACTGTAAAGGCCTACTCTATGTTCTTGATCATTTTGTTTAAAATCTTTTATAGTATCTATAAAATATTTTAGACAAATACTAATGTTAATAGCTGAGAAAGGACTGCAGCTCTTTTGTATACTTTTGGTTCCTCTCTTAAAAACCCCACTTAATAGCTATACCAGCCTTTTTAAAATCCTCTAGTCTACATTGCGCCTTCCTTCCATGTACTCATGTTATTCTTTCCAACAGTCTTGCCAATACCCTGCACCTGCCTATTGTCACTTTGATTTGATTGGACAACCTTTAAGTGTCCAGCGCCCCTAGTTTTGACCAATGAGGACGGAGAATAAATATCATCCTTCAACATGACATTTGTGTGTCACGGGCCATAGCAGAGGTGTCAAGCTAAAATAGCCTGCGCATTACCACGTGTTTCTCTGTATGTTTTCTATGCAGTTGACATTTTCCTCTTCTGAACGCTAGGGATTATGGGACAGTTTTGAAATAGGATGAACCATCTCATTGCCATTAGCTTTGTGAGAATGTGATATCAATGGACCCTGGCATATTGTATGGCTTATGACTTATGGATGAGTATTCAATTTTTAATGCATGACCCACTGAAAAGGATTAGATACTTAGCCCCAGTGACCCCCCAGTGCACAAGCAAACACAGTGAAGTCTACCCCCACATATAAGACAGCCACTCTCATTCCCAGCCCCCATTCCTCTCTTTACATTCCTGCTCTCTCCGGGTGGTGTTGCTGCCGGGAATTTGCCCTTAATATCCAATGTTTCCTCTTTTCAGGCACTGTTACTTTTTGTGCCAATCCATGTCTGACTGCCAGACAGTAGTAATGTCACAATATCCACATCCTGAAATATCCAACTAAATATTCAACATCTATACTCTTTTGATAGTATGACAAAGTCGTGATGCTCTATACCAATTTTAATACCACAATGATATACCACTGATGATATACCACTCTTTTATTTAAACTATAGAATACTATTGGCTTGGTTAGCAACACAAAATAATTGTATCTTCTTTTATACTATCATGTGCGAGCTCTGTTATAGGTCAAGATCATACAAAGCTATTCAGGAACGGTCCAACTCCAATTTCTGTGATTTGTGAATCATGTTTAGTATCAGTTTGTATCTGGGTTACGTGTGGGTGATGTTGACAAAAATATATTTTTATTATTTTTCAAGGATCCCAATGATATTCAGACAATTTTTGTCAATCCTACAGAATCTTGAGGTTTAATTATCAGCTAAATGTAAAATGTCTGTAATATAATAACTTTTACAGTTTACAAATAATAATAGTAACATTTTGCTTGCGTTATATGGTAAAATGTGCTTCCCTGTTATATGATATCACATGTAAAGGCACAATTTAAAATGTTTTTGTCAGCAAAATGTTTTGTTAGCAAAATGTATAGTTTTCTGTCTTAATGACTGAACAAATGCTGCACAGTTGTATATATTACCACCTCACACAAAGTACGTGTATAGATATTTTAGCAGTTTTACACTTCAGATTTAACAGCCAGCAATATAAATTTTGGGCATGAGTAAATTTCCATTGCCCTGTAATTGTCCCAGGCAGATCTAACCCTACAAAGCCAAGGCAGGTGAGTTTTGTGAGATTTAAACTCCCTAGAACTTTAGTTCTCCCATATATTAAAAAGATAATGTGGTTTGGCATTACACTGCTACAGCTGCAGTCCTATAGAAGTGGTACCCTTTACCACTGTATACAAATGAGGTGAACATTACCATTTACATATTCTTTCTTGTACATGTTTCCTTATCTGCACATGCAATCACATTGCTCATTTTTTGCTCATGTTACCACATCATTGGTACATTAAAACCTGCTTCGCTGGCAATGACAACCACTCTGCAACTTGAAGTAAGCAGATTTGCGTGACGCGTTTTTCTTCATCTTGACGTAATCTGTGACAAATGCCTCAGGCAATTGTTTGTTTCTTGTCAAGCTCATCAAATATCCATCATCCTCCTTCTGTTTTTGTGGCGCCTGGAGCATGGGAAGTGGGTCACAACAGAGGGACAAACAACAGGATTTTTCATTACCGTTTGTTTGGATGACTACTATCTAAACACTATATTCTCAAAGGTCTTGGGCATCTTTACCATAGTCACAGATATTCCAGTAAGATGCCAGCCTTTGTATTGGGCTTGAGTCATGTGAGAAGATGCAGAGAGGAGCTTGCTTGCGTCACTGTGCTAACCTTATCTTGACAGTGCAAGGAGGGTCTTGGTAAAAAGGTCAATGAATACACTGCCCTCAAAGGTCATGAGAAAAACAAAATACTTGAAAGATACACAAGAACCATCAGTAGGCCATTTATGCAAAATGATGTTGAAACAAACATTGCACAGTCTGCTAGGTTCAGGATTGCCTCTTCAGTTTCATGGTTTTCTTGAATAGTTCTTGATTATTATTTGTTTATTTTGTGTTTATTTCTTCAGAATGGTCATCTATAAAATTAATGTCACAATGCAGCATTTTAAAATATCAAGTGTACTGCATTTAAAGCAGGACAAATAGAAAACAAATAGAGTCTGGAGCCACTGGACTAGGAGGTGGTCGCTCTTAGAGGTGGGCAGATAATATCTATAATACTGCAATGCTGTTTTCAAGATTTGTATTTCTTTTATAATGAAAATGCTGCAAAATGTGCTGATTGAAATGAAAATGTAAAACTTTTGTTTGATATGTAAACCTTAACTATTACATCTAAAGATATGTTTTAACACATTTTAATTGACATATTATCATCTGAATATTGTCAATGGAATACTCTCAAAAAAGGAAGATATTCTTTTTTGGCAATATCGTCCATTCCTGTCGCGCTGCATAGTGACTGACTTGACCATCTAATTGCAGAACAGATAAGTTAAATTAGTCTGTGAAGATTTCATTCAAAAGCTTTATTAAATCAGTATTTCCAAACATGTGACTCTGGTGCATTAATCATGGCCTGTGTGTCAACCTAGTGTGGGTTTAAATATGTTGAGAATGACAAGAATAACTGCCCCATTGATTTGACTGCTAGCAGAAAGCGCCCACTGATGCTGTGTCAGATTGACTTAATGACTTTCTTTCATCTGCCACACCACTCACAGTGTGTCTCCTCGTCTTTCTATGGCTGTCACAAAGAATCAGCTGTGGCACCTTCATAATGAATATAGGTCATAAAATAGACACGCTCTGCGAAGTTGGATTTCCTCAAGTCGCTTAACATTTCCTTTCTATGTTGTTTTCTATTGCAACTTTACGCTTCTCCCTGTGTCACCATCAATACCAAAAAAGTACTGAATTGTGTACAAATGTAAAAGTAGGCTACTCTGAATATACAGTAATTATTCGGTGCTCAGTAGATATCTTAGTCACTTGGAAGACAGATGTTTGATTAGTTATATCATTGTTATTGTGCAATTTCCATGTCTTTTGACTGATTGTGCATCTGTTCTTCTGTGTGCAGGCCCAGATTGAAGCCCAGAAGGCCACTCAGGAGTTTCAGCGGGCCGTTGAGATCCTAAGAGCAGCTAAAGAAACTATAGCTCTGGCTGAAGAGAGGCTGTTAGAGGAGGAGAGCCGCCAGTTCGACTCGGCCTGGCAAGAGATGCTAAACCACGCTACACAGAGGGTATGACACTGTTGAGTTCATAGATACAAACGTCATATGGTTAGTGTTAAATATCTAATAGACCGAAACAAATGAGTGAAAAGCAATAACGAGTTAATTGAATAGATAGCAGTAGACACAGAGTCGTCAGTCATGTAAAGCAAAGTAAGATTCGGTTTGGAGAGATAAGATCTAAATAGAAATATATTTGTCAGGTGATCATAATACTGTACAAGTAACGACTGTTTATCCCATTAAACAACTTGTTTATGTCAGATTCAGACACCTTCACTATTTATGAAAATGTCCTAAGCCTTGCATGTTGTTGACATTTCAAGCACCTTGAGTAATTAGACTAATCTCTCCTATTGCACAGGTAATGGAAGCAGAGCAGGAAAGAACACGCAGCGAGGCCGAACACCGAAAGACTGCGGCCAATTACAACTCCTGCATTAGTCATATGAAGCAGCTAGAGAAGAAACTCAAACGCTCCATCAACAAATCCAGGTTTGTGTTACGCCTTTCTCCAGTATGCTTTATCTACCCCTGCACTGGCCTCAGAGAAATGGAGTTAAAGAGGCTGCTCCGTGATGAGGTCCAGATGTTGCTGGTGTGGCTGGCCAGTTTTGGGGTGTGCTCACTTTGTAGGAGCCAAGGAATGCTGCCTCTTACAGGGCAGGATTAGCCAACTCCTATAGTGCTTCTCCAGTGACAAAAGGAAAGGAACCTCCCACTTCACTTACTCTCTCTTTCTCCCCCTGCAGGCCGTATTTTGAACTGAAGTCTAAGTATTATCTCCAGCTTGAGGTATGTAATTGTTTTATCTGGCAGGACACTGTGTTCATACATATGGAAATTAGATTACTTTAGTTTTTTTTTTTACTTTTGGCACCACCGTAACAATAGATACTGTTCTTTACAATGACCTATAGTTACACCAACAAAAAAGTTCAATAACCAGCATGTCCACTGTGTGAATACTATACAGACAGCTGCACAGATCATTTACTCAAATTTACCACAAACATAAATGTCAAACATAAAAAGAAAAAATATTTAGGAAACACCTCTTCTGAAAAGTGTAACTTTCTTTTCCTTGCAGCAACTGAAGCGCCAAGTGGATGACCGTCAGGCTAAGCTAGTGGTAGCAAAAGCAGAGTACCGCACAGCTCTACGTAATCTGGAAAGCATATCAGAGGAGATCCACGCTCAGAGGCGCTCTCTAGCACTGGGCACCAGGGAGCAGGGTGTGGGCGCGGAGAAGGAGACCACACATGAGGACATTGACAACTTTAAGATGGAATCAGATGGCTTGTCAAGTAAGTGTGGATGAATTATCTTTTAGCCATCAAAAGGGTTAAAAGTAAAACCAACTTGCACAACAACAACCCAATTTCTATTTTAAAAAGTTGTTAATACGTGAGATGAATGGAACAAATAAAGCATTAAAGGTTAACTATAAAAACAATTGACTACTTGTTATTATCTGCTTTAGTTGCTACATATTTCTGTAGTTTAAATGTTAAATGTTGTTGAAATAAGTGCCCTAATTTTTTCCTCCTGAACTGGGTTGTAGTGAGCATTGTCCGATATTACCCTCAACATTTACCCAATGTATTGTGTATGTGTTATAGTGGTGTCCATGTGCATTGATGAAGAGGGTAGTAGCTGCTCAGAGGAAGAGACAGACAGATCCTCCACCCCTCCGTCCTCATCATCCTCCACCCCCTTGGGCATGCCATCCCCCCTCATGTCCCCCCTTTCCTCCTGTCCCAGCACAGTGGAGCCTGAGAGCCCCTGCAGCTCGCACGGCCCAGACTCCCCTGTCCTGGGCCCTCGCAGTCAGTGCAGCGGAGCCTCCTCTCCAGACTGCGACCAGGAGAGAGGTGTGTGACCCTCATTCCTCACATAATGTCATATGTGTCTTCACATTTCCAAGTTCATTTGGCGCTGATGTACTCTAGAATTAATTTTATCTGTTTATCCATATCAGTCCAAATATTAAACTAATCAGGTACTTGCTGAATAGTTTGTCTTTATTTCAGGCATGTACTGCAATTATCCTCAATCTTCTAAAATTACTTTAATTATTAATACATTAAAATAACAAACAGATTGTGTAATATAGACACATTAAATATATTAAATATAATTTTAACATCATATTACTGTCGTTGAAGTTCTAACTTCTGTTTTTCTTGTGTTTTCCAGGTGAAAGAGCAGAGGGAGCTGAGGTGGCACTAGAGGCGGGCTTAAAGAAACTCACACTGACTGTTGCACAGAGAGACTCACAGGACGCTGATGAACAAAGTGATGACCCTGGGTATGTGAGCCCAGATGTTCCCCTGTCCAGCTCACCGACACCCATTCTGCTCCTCAACATCTTCTGAAGCACTGCTTTAATGAATGCCCTCATTATCTTCAATTAAGCTCAAAAAATGAGATGAAAAAGCTTATAAAACTGTGATCCAGGTGCATTAAAGATGCATGCCATTTTTTATATTTAAGTTAGTATTATGTTGGACTTCCAAAAGTGTTAAATTAAAAAATCTAAGACTGTTATAGTACAAGTGTTATATTGTATAGATGAACAATACTTCTTGGAAGGGCGTTAGTATTCCTCCAATCAGTTGTTCCTTATTCATTCATGATTGTTTTTTGTACACAGCCACAAATGTGTTAACTGAACCAGCTGTATTCAAAAAGCAATACAATTAACAATGACTCTAATTTTTAAGGGTTTGTGTGGACATTGCACTGATTACAATTTTAACATTTCAGCGTAAAGTTTTTTTGTGCAAAAAAAGTTGCCATTTACCATAATCTATTCCTATAGCTTACACGGTATAGACAACTGTACTTTAACTGTGCCAATGGTTTATTGATGCAACACTAAGATTTTATGTTATTGTATGTAGTCTAGTTATTTGTTGTACTATTGCGTTCAGTTTACATGTTAACTGTGATCCTGAAGGAAGCTGATGGTTAACATTCAGTATGCAGTCTAAATAAACATTGTTTCACTGAGCGTAAATACCACGCATCTTCCACTAAGATTTGGATATGTTTAAGAGATCAGTATCTGATTGCTCATTGATATTGTATGTCAAAAACCCTTTTGAACAAATAATCTATATTTATACATGTATAATTTTGTATATGACATAGTGGTGTGACGAATGTTGTTAATAAATATGTTTTGTAAAACGTTTGGCATTTAACTCCTGATAACCTTTCAAATGCTATACTCTCCATAACCTATGCTACTACAGTGTATCTATGTAATTACCAAATATCAGAATCAGAAAATGGTTATTGCCATTGTTTGAACAAAATTTGCAAACTAGGAAATTGCTTTAGCAGTGAGGTGCAACAATTAACAATGAATAAAATAGTAGCAAAATATGTAAAAGAAGGCATGTATAACATACCCATGAGCACATATTTTCCACTATTGCTCCTCTTATCCACAGCTGGAATGGTAAATGATCTACACTGCCTGCTGTGTCCTTAAACTCATGACTTAAGTTAGCAGACTGACAACTTCAGTAAGTCCATTAACTATATCTTAGGTCACTTGAGGCGTGCCCTGTTCCCAGTGTAACTCCATTCTTCTGCGCGCAGACGCTTCAAGAAACGTGCTGCTGTATTTTACATTGTAACTGGGGATTTAATTATCACTCAAAAGATAATTCAGCAACACGTGCCTTTTTTGTGATGGGATTAAGGGTCACTTTCAAGTGATATTAGTGACATTAACAATTAGAGTAGTCCAAGCTATCTGCTCAACAAAAAAGAAAAAACTCTGCTGTTTTAGTTGCCTGTGAAGTCCAGAATGATAACTCTCCGCATTATTTAAATACAAAGACATTCAAGCAACTATGTAGATACAGGCATAGATAACGAGACTGCTCGACTGTGTTGCCTGATTGTGACATCTAGCGGTTTATGTCCGCATTGCAACAATTCAGAGGAAACAGACAACTGACTGGGAATAACTTCCAGTCTCTTCTTAACGAATTTGAGCAAATATAAGTGTAAAATAATATACACATAGTGTTCGGAGATCTGTATTGATTATCTCATGTCCAAAAGGGCAAAGTTTAAGGGAACGTTCATTTTTTTAAGTTGATTGTGTCATATGACATTAATCACATGACTTCAATATCAAGGAACTGTCTCCTTGTCCCTGATTGGCTGATACCGCTTGAAGTCTTGCTGTGATTGGTTAAAACTGAGTATTCTGGTTCAGCATGTTCCCAATAAATAGTTGTTTACTGCTGTTTTAAGACTTTCTAAACTCCTACTGTCTATGGCGGTCACACAGTCGTAGATCGGAGTTCATGGTTTAGTTTTGTTAGTGCCGACTTTTAGTCAATAGAAACCATGCAGAGTTGGAGGCATGTCGTAGTCTTTGTTTTGTGCACCGTCATAGGTAAGAGACGTAACCTATGTTTATTTGGATTTGTTTTCAGTCTGGTAGCCTATTGTTTGTCTTTTGTATTGACAATAATAGGCTACGGTGAAACTGGCACTCCACCGTATGAAAAGTGCAACATTGTATATATTTCTATCTACCTCGAAGACACATTTTCTTGCGACGCACTCCTCATGAAATCTGAACATGTAACGGTGGTACACATCACAAGCCTTTCTTTCCATATAGTCACGTGGTGTTTGGGTGTTAATTAGCCTATTTGTATATTAATTTATAGATTACATTCCTGCATTGCACTTCTAGGTATCAAGGGGAAAGCTGTCCCTCCACTTCCAGATTTTGGAAAAACGTATCATGTTAAAGGTAAAAAGATCTATACATATATACATTTTAAATATGTGTTCATGATAACTTGTGCGTCCAATATTCTTCACACTGCATTCACAGGTGTAATATCTCTGCCTTATGCTGAGATCCAAGAGCCATTTGAGGCCTGGCTGGACCTGGCTGCAAAGTCTAGCCGAATTGACTACTATCATGGTAAGCAACCGCAGCAGATCCTAAACCTTACTCAGGATTTCTCACATGATTACTGATGTGAAACCAAAAACCTGTTGTGTCAGACCACTGTGACTAGACCGTAAAGCCATTTAAAAACAGAAATGAAAAATGATGAGGAAGCACTAATGTTTCCTTTTCACTTTTTTTTATGACTGTATAAAAACCAACTGCATTGCCAAATTGACTTATTTGTAAGTAAAACATAATGATGAATTATATTAAATTGCTTGCTTCTTGCTTTCTTTTTTAAAAAGGACAAGTTTCAACCTACCAGTTGGGGGCAGATCAGCAGTATGGCACTTCCTACAAGATCAGTCCAGAGACCACAGAGGAAGAGCTCAATGTGATGAAGTGTTTTCAGGTCAATGGAACCAAAGATGATCTCGTCACACCACAAACGTCGTTACCAGATATACAGGGCTTCCAGGTGAGTGGAAGAGCACAAATGATGAAATTGTAACCCTATGTCTTAACCAGGCAAAGTGAAGAGGGCAAATGTGAATGAATTGTTTTAAAGGTGCGCTATGTAACTTTTCTGGTCCACTACCTGCTTTTGTCCATGAACATGTTATTGCTTTGCCTAAAATGATCCAAAGAATGGCATTAAACTTGTCCAGATTTAATTTATTCAATTTCACATATTTTACTCAAAAATATTTCTCATTCTCACTGGGTCTCCTCTCCACAGATCTTCACCAACTTAGCTTCACCAACTTGTTTAATGCCACACTGTGGAATATTTCAAGCCATACATCGTTTACCAAAAAGGTGTATATAGTGTAAATACACAGCACTTGTCTGTTTTGTTTTTTTTTTGTTTTTTTTTAGTTTCTAAGGATGGAGTATTATGGAGGATCGCTGTGTGAAGTTTGGCAGAATGTCACAACCGTGGGTAATAAGAAAAATACATACACATTGTGGGTGACCCGCTCTGAAAGTGGACCAGATGCCACGCCATTACACTATGAGATGATGGGATACAACACCCTGCTGGGCTCCCACTATGACAAATACCTGGTGGACTACAAAGAATATAGTTCTCATGTGGACCCCAAAGTCTTTTCGCTTCCTGAAGGTATCTAAAACTGACAATATGCTGTAATGATGTTTAGGTTTTTTTTTCCCTTTTTCTTTAAGATTTTATTCTTTTAATGATTATTCACTTTATCTTTTATAGGCATGACTTGTGGCGGATTCCCTGGGCCCGGAGTAGAACACCATATACTTGCCAATCCAATGAAAGAACTCATTCACACGTCTGCAGTGGGTCACACACAGCATATCTTTAACCATTTCAAAGAGAAGTTTCAGCGGCAATACGAGAATGAACGAGAGCATGAGGAGAGAGAGCATGTTTTTGTCAATAATCTTCGGTAAGTGAAACTGCCTACAACTGGTTATGATGCAAAAAAACTACATAATTGTCACAAGTCACTCTTGCAGACATACATATTTAAACGTTTACATTTTAGGTATGTCCACTCAAAGAACAGGGCAGGGTTGCCTTATTCTTTGGCCCTGAACTCCCTGTCGGATCGCACTTTGTCAGAAATGGCCATGATGAGAGGAAGGAAAAAGAGCAAATCTCTAAATCGAGGGCTTCCTTTCCCTACAGTTTATAGTACACCCTACAGTGTGAAGGTGCCAGATTCCCTTGACTGGAGACTTTATGGTTTGTACACATCATAAAAATAAAGATGAATAAAGAATTGCAATGTCATGATTATATATTTTATTTTCAGGTGCTGTAACACCAGTGAAGGACCAGGCCATCTGTGGTTCTTGTTGGAGCTTTGCCACCACTGGAACAATAGAGGGTGCACTTTTTCTAAAGGTGAAGTAGTAAGAAGTATACAGTATTATTTCCACATTCCCTTGTGTTTTTGTGGCATGACTGCAACATTGTATTCCTTTTGCTTGAAAGTTGTTGATTGTTTTTCACGAATAAAAAGGATAGAAGGTAACTCTTCCTTATTATTCACATAAGGTTGTTTTTGTCAAGATTTCACATTAACATGTGAATGACTTCATACGGCACTAGTGAGATGACAGCAGTGGACGCCTTTGTGGGCTTGCTACATCTAAAGCAAAGAAATTCCTTTCATGTGTTGCTGGGCAACACATTGAGCAAGTTTAGTTTGAGATTTGGTCACACCTAATTCAAGTGACAAACTCAAGACTGTTCTGGTCTGGTTTAAAAACAGATGTTTTTAGCAACCAGATGCTTGAGTAACCAGAGTTTTGATCAAATTGTAAAGTCACAAAATGTACTTCTTAAATTAAGTACTTTACTCAATTTAATGGTATATTCTATATTGGCTTCATTCTGTGAACCATTGGCTATAAAGCTGATCTTTTTCCCTGTAGCTGGCCCTTTTCTGTGTAAACTCATACACTTTTAGTCCTGGCCCCTGACTGTTCAAGGGCCTTATGCCCCCTTTAACACATTTGGTGACTCCAAAGAGCCAAATGGTGCATTGATGAAAGTATTTTTCTTCCTGTTTTGCAGACTGGTTCCTTGCAGGTCCTGTCCCAGCAGTCACTGGTGGACTGTTCCTGGGGTTTTGGCAATAATGGCTGTGATGGAGGCGAGGAGTGGAGGGCGTACGAGTGGATCATGAAGCATGGCGGCATTGCCACAACTGAGTCATACGGAGCTTATATGGGAATGGTGAGATGCTTGTGTAAAACAATATTGCACAGTTGCAGATTTTATATTTTTGCCTATCATAATTCCTTATTTTAGTGTATGTTATCATACAATAATTAATTGTATTGTCTTTTACTGTTACAGAATGGGTTTTGCCACCTGAATCAATCTCAGCTTACTGCCCATATTCAGAGCTACACCAATGTGACCTCAGGTGACGCAGAAGCTCTCAAAGTGGCACTCTTCAAAAATGGACCAGTTGCTGTCAGTATTGATGCATCCCACCGCTCGTTTGTTTTTTACAGCCACGGAGTCTATTATGAACCTGCTTGTGGTAAGATTTATTACTCATGTAGCTAACCTGTTTAAGTTTTTTTTTTTTTTATATATATATGTTTTTTGTTTTGTTTTTTTTAGGAAATACCACAGATTCTCTGGATCATGCTGTGTTAGCAGTTGGATATGGCAGTCTTGATGGGGAGCCGTACTGGTTGATTAAGAACTCCTGGTCCACTTATTGGGGCAATGATGGCTATATCCTTATGTCTATGAAGGATAACAATTGTGGAGTAACCACTGACGCCACATATGTGACTCTAGCCTAGGCACAGAAGAGTATGTGGGTTATGTCCTAATGTCGCTGTGTAGATGTGTGAAAGTGGGCTGTGATCATACATGTTTTCTCAGTTGCCTTGATGTGTTTAATGTAATTTAGTTGTTTTAATTTTTATTTACCAAAAAAAAAAGTTGCACTAGGAACAAATGAGGTTTTAACAGGTTATGTATGGCACATCTTTATTTCTAAAAGCACATGCAATTTTTAAAAATGCAATACATTCAAATTAAACAGATTTTGTCAAGGAGACCTATGCAAGGTGTACTTGACTGCATGCTCTTCAACCCATGCTTTTCAAACACGCTTCTTGTTTGAAGTGTCACACAGGTGATGCATATTGGTGTATAATTGTTTTTATTACAATGTCAGACTCTCTTGGATGGAATGATGGCTGTGCTTTCAATCTTGAGGTATAAGTTTAATAAAATATCTAAAACAATCACAGTAATTAATTGTAAACATTATATTGTAGCCCTTTAAAGTGTACAAAATGCACTCATTCACTTTGTGACATACATGCCACAATAAAACTTCAAACTCAATGTAGAAGCACACAAAATATCAAAATACTGCATGCTACAAAAGGTAAAGGTACATGCTACTAAAACATTGTATCAGTTAACAATCAACTTTTATTTTTTTCACAAATACAGTTAGAAATGTGTCCGTTTAAGTTGCGTCTGTCTCCCTCTAGCCCAATCTAATAAAAAATTGGCACAAAAGGAATATAAAACAAATAGAACAGAAATGGAAGAACATTTTAGAAAATCATGCAAGTTGTAAATGGCTGTGTCGTTCAAGTGTATTTGTTCCGTCATCAAGAATACTGCATAAAACCAGCTTGGCATCAGAAAAGACCAGCTGTTCTTTGTGCTTGTGGGTGAACAGGATAAAAGTGGAGTTATTGCATATAATGTATTGCATAGTGCAGTGTGATAAATGTTTGAAGTTGGCTTAGCCTTTCAATAATGATCACGTGTAAAGAGGCATTGTTCTATATATAGCTTGCAAGCTGATGTTCTCCCGAGTTGTTTGCTAGTTCGCTCACATCTGCTGGTACTTTAGGTTTTTCAGTTGGTGATCTGCAGAAAAAAAAAAAAAAAAATCAAAACTCTGAATAGGTCAATATTGAATTATATAACATATTAAGAGCTAGGTTGTTTATATATTTTTTGTTATATTTATGTATTTCCAGTGCTCTAACCTTGTGTCCCAGTTTTCAACATCCTCCACAGTATCAGGGAGAGGTTTGTTAGCAGTTTCAGGCAGCATCAGAGCCAGTACAGCCCCCAGCACAGGCGCAGTACCAAAAATAACGAGTGGCGTAGTAGGACTATGGTTGTGGAGCATGTTAATTATAGGTGCCAAAACACCCCCCATCCTGGCAAACATACTAGACACACCAATGCCTGTTTGGCTGAGATTTATAGACAAAAAATATCTGTTAAATTCCACACGTACACGAGAAGCTCAACAGATGGTTACACAGGTTTCCTACCGAAGGACCGTTGGGAATATCTCTGCAGTGTACACATAGATAACAGCAAAAGAAGCTGTGATCCCAAATTTTCCCACCATGGCAAGACCAGTTAACACATTGGATTGATCTTTGAAAAAAAAAAAGGCAAATATAGTACTGCGGAAACGCAAAGTATGCTATCTGAATGATTGAACCGATATTACCTGCCGGAAAAGCTAGCATGCAAAGACAGGCCAGTCCTCCAACAGCCAGGAAGCCACTCTGGGAAAGGCGGCGGCTGAATGGAAGGGCAAAAAGAACCATGGAGCGAGCTGGGATCTCAACCAGGCCAAACACAAACTGGGTCAGGTACAGGTCTGTGCCCAGCCTGGAGACTCCCAGCGAGAGGCCATAATACACCAGCACATTCACAAACCTGGAAAAGAAAAAAAGGACATTTGTGATTTGTCGGCACAGCATTTCACAAGGGACCTTGTGACTGAATTACCAGATGTAGAACAGGATGAGGGCTTGTTTTCTCATCTGAGGGGTACGCACAAGATCCACTGCTGTGTGACGGCGCTTGCTTCCAACCTCGCACTTTTCCAGCTGTGCATTAACACCAATCACTTACACATGACTGACACATCCATTTATTGCACCTACCTGTCTTTACACATGTACAATTATACTGAAATACAGCAACAAAGACTGTATAACAGTACTTATTTTCAATGTTGTCTGTCAGTGTTTTTAAATTCCTTTGTAATTAGGCGTGGTTGCCAATCTAAGCTTTCTATCCACCACCAAACATGTAATCACTTGAACACATTCATAAAGGCATGATGAAGGGGGGTGAAGTTCCTTGGCTAACGTGAACTATGAAGAGACCACTGAATCAACAACCATCCTCTTATAGTGGTTATTTACTTTCATCAAAAAGATGTCAAGAGTACATATTCTATTTGCAAAACTTAAAGCAATACAGCATAACGTCACCTACATGATTTCATGGAAGTAGAAAGTTAAAACCATATTTCACAACATAGATGGGTTTTATGCCATACTGAGGAACAGAGCAGCCAAAGAAATAACATTTCTAGGGAGGCTCCTGCAAGCCAAGTACAAGTCAGTTCTATGGATGTATGTTTTTCTGCGTTTTCAGTGCAATAAAATAAAGACACTTCTATCTTAGTTTTTTTGTTTTTTTTGTTTTTTTTACTTTCCTTCCCCCCATGAACAAAAAACAATTATGCACAGCACATGCATATTAAAAAGTTTAAATGTTGTAACAAATAACTCTCACAAGGCGAGTTCCGAAGAACTTGGAGTTCTTCCATGCACCACTCAATTCCAGCTTTAACCAGTGCTTTTGCATAAGCTAGATGTAACTGCACCTCAAAAATGTACAATTATCAAGGACAGACGTGTGTAAATCAATTTCTGCAGTTTTTACTGGAAATTCCTATTTAATTGTTTGCTCAAATATTCAAAGTTTTTTTCTAAAACCATATTTGATCTAAGGACTTTTGTACACGGAGACCCACCTGCAGTGTAGTGGGTAACACCCGGCCGTTCACTAGGGCAGCCTTGCGGAGCAACGCAATAGCCTCATCTTTTCTGTTGTTGGCCAACAACCACCTGGCAGACTGAGGAACCACCCTAGGAGTGGATGAAGAGTAGAAACAGAGGTGGAGTGGGAAAAGGAAGGATGCCAGGAATGAGAGCAGAGGAAAACATGAGTTTCATGAAGAGTGCCTTTAAGCAGACCCAGAAAAACATGAATGCACAGTGAGTGTGATGTTTAGACACCATATATAGAAAATAAGCAGGAAGCCGGGGACCGATATTGCCAGTTGTAACTTTCTCCAGTCTCGTATAAGGTAAGCTATGCCTGCTATCAGCATGTAGCCCAGGCCAAAGGCATAGTCGGTGGTGATGCCAGCCAGCATGCGTCTTTTGGTGCATGTCCACTCAGTACCTTAAAAAAAACATAACAGATTGTGGGGTGGAGGGAGGAGGGGAGAACAGGGGTATGGGACAGGGTTAAACTGGGGTGGTGTAGAGCATTTGTGCAGTGGATACAGTGGCAAAGGTATGTCGTGGCCGGGGTGTGGCAGGAAACATGCAAAAGCAAAATGTCAAAATAAGGCAACTCATAAATGTGTTCTGTATTACCATTGGCAACTTAAAATCAGAATCATTGTTTTCCAAGATCAAGTTGATAACTTGATCCAGAAAATTGTGAAAACTATTACATTACAATGTGTGATACATATTTTTAGACTGAGATATTTAATATCTCTTGCTGCACTGTAAATGAAGGCATCAGTGCTAACAGCTTCGAAAAATATTGATACTATTGTGTTTGCCGCTATTAAAGTGTAGGCCTATGAGGCATGCAAAAGTCTACGCTTTTATGTTTTATGTCCACATGTTTTTTGTGTGTCAGTACCAAGTACGAAAGCATTTATGATGACTCCGGAAATTGTAGCACCGACAACAAAACGGAGCATCACGTAAACAATGAAGTTTGGTGCGAAGGCCACTGCCACTCCAAACACCGTCTGGAGTGCAATAGACAGCAGCAGGATGAGGCGCCTGCCATACCTTTGGGACAAAAATAAACTCAAGATTAGTGTTTTATGTAGGTTACTGTAAGCGGTGACTGATTACAGATTTAAACTTTCAAACTATTAAGAGGGCCGTTGAAAATGACAATTCCGCTTTTTTTTTTTTTTTTTTTTTGAACCTTAATACACAATAATTTGTGTTAACACAACGTCTGGCAGTGCAAATCCAAACATGAAATTTTAAATCTAATACATTTTATTACATACATTCTATTCAATATTTAAGGTCTCTGTAGTAGAATTTACCTGAGCTGAGTAACTGTGGGACAGCCAGTTTGCTTTGGAGGTGACATAATTTAGGCAAATTAAGGTGACAGACAAGGAAATTTAACAGCCCTCTCTGCAGCATTGCTTTGATCAGAACCATAATCAGAATTACTTTTATTCATCTCCAATTCTTTAAGGTGTTGATAGAGCGCAGATACTGAGGTAAGGCTCAGAAGGATATAACATACATTACCTGTCTGCAAGAGATCCAAATACCAGTGATCCTACGAGCAAACCAGACATGTAGATGGATGAACCAATGCTGTTAAGGCGGGCATTCTCACACACCAGGTCCCACTAGAAAATGATAATACTGTGTCAGCATTACTTAATCATATTCTGTAATGATTATATGACACACAAAACAAAGTGACTTTGTGTTTAGCGTAACTTTCCACTGATGTAGTTTACTTCAAACTAAGATGTGATAAAAGATCCTCAACACACGGTAGGCCTAAGTGGTACCACTGTTGATGGTAAATATTGAACTTCCCTTTTAAAAGAGGCTCCGCTTGTTCTCTACCATGTCAAGCCAACTGTGATATGAAAATTAGTAACAGGTTATCAGGAATGTTTTTTTCTTATCATTGGTCCTTTGGTCACTCACAGACCGTAATTACATTTAAAAATTGTCATTATAAGACACAGTATGTGCACCACATGGATATATCAAATGCGATCATAAAAGATCGAGAATGTGACCCTTTACCTCAGTGATCGTGGTGCTGGAGGAATGTCTCGTTGCTCGTAAACCCATCCGTGGACGCACCGTGGGGTGCTGAACGGTTGTCCTGCTGCTCGCTCTGCGACCATGAACAAGAATCTGCCCCTGCACTCTGAGTTAAGAATAAGCGGGAAGTGTAGTCAAATGTCTCGTTGAGCTCAACGGGGTCAAGAGCTGTCCCGACATAGATGTGGCGGCGTGGCTCCAGTAAAGAGTGCCAAGTTCACCATCATGTAGGAAAGCAAAGCAGCACATTTGGTACACACATATCCATATCCCTACAAAATCTTCTGGTATTTTCCAAAACCTCCAACAGCAGTGCAAGGATCTGGTCAATTAGAAATTCATTTTTGGCACTGTTCTGTTCTTGCAAGAAAAGTGACTGCTGTGCCTCCCGGAGCAATTGCTTTCACGAGAAGTGAAGGGTAAAACAAGGTAAATCAAAGCCCACGTGGTGATTGGTCCACTCGCGAGCTCCCAGCTGTGGGGCAGTGCTGGAGTTACAAAATTCACCCCCGCCATACCCCGCCTTTGATGGGTCGCGCTCCACACAAGTCCTGGGGCGGACAAAGTCAAGATTGATGTCAGGGCTGCTCTTGCCGCCACACTAATCACACTAGATGTGCAAAAAACTTGCATCTAAAGCCCTCCTTTGTGCTCTTTGTGCACGCGAAAAACAGACCGAATATTTTAAGTGAGCGAGTCTAATCGTAAACATGAGGCGTAGTCGCGGTCGTGGCGTGTTGCGTGCAGGGTCAGATCAATCAGAAGCCGCTATAAAAAGAATTTAATTTACTTCGCCGAGGAACTTTTAGATTTTGCACATCGATCTGTTTGTATTAGCTGAGTAAGAAAAAATGCCTAATAATTTTCAACCAAAGCCGGATTAGGGCGTTATGTTGTTTGTGCCAGTGAGCCTCTTTCATAAATGTTGCATATCTTTGTCATAGAAAAGAGACAATGCTGCCACCTGCTGCCCGTTATTTAAACTGAAACGCCACAAAAAGCAAAGGCTACCCTCAACCGTGACCACGACATAACCCAATCGATGAGTTTTTCCTTTTTATTTACAGCCTTTACTGAAATGTATGTAGGCCTATATAACCGAAGGTACCTAGCATAAGATGGAGAACTTTGGACCCATTTTTGCCTTCTGCACGGCACTGACCTTGGCAAGCATCTGTGGGGAGAAGGCCCTTATGACATCGGACATCATTATTGTCCTAAACTGGCCCTACTTGCTTGCAATAGCAAACACCATTAGAAAAAACTATTGCCGGCGGAATGAGAGTCATTAAAACCTTGGCAAAATAATAGGCTTTAATTGTTAGCTTCTGGTTTATTTTTGAGACCCAGACCGGAAGTGTAAGCAGGTCTGTGACTGTAGTATTGACTGAGGTGTTGGGGCTGGAGAGACAGGAGCAGCAGAACGATAACACAGCCAAAGGGACATGGAAGCTGGTGGGACAACAGCAGTGAACCGGACCTCGGGCGGTATTCTACACCACATTAATTCTCATGAGAACGTGTAACAGATGCAGAGATATCTTTGTTTGGGGTCGAGGTTTCATTCCTGATCCAGACGCGAGTATAGCATCTCCTGCCCTCCATCATCAGGCCGAAAGTCATCCGACAGGGACAGATGCCAAGACTCCCATTTACAGGACAAAAAGAGAGAAGTCGATTGTCCACTGCTTGTCACTGATCCTGTGAGGTCCTCAGAAGAGGTGAGTGTGTGAGGGAAGCCGTGACTGCATCTGCTTCTTTAAAAAGTAGCCTGTGATTTCTTATAATTGCTTAATGCCATAAGGTCAAAGCCTTGTGACTGCCTATGGGAGGTGTCTATGGATATAAGCGAGTGTATCACTAAATAGTAAAGGCAAGCCCGCATCCCTCTGATAGAGCCACACCCTCTCTACATGTGCCTGTTACACTGCATGAGAAATAAAATGCAATTTTAGCTATAACTAGTAAGCTGTTTAAAAGGGCACCAAAGCTTCCCATTATAGGCCCTAGGCCTACTTTAAAGGAGTATCCTATAGTACTGGGTCCTGTTGTGACCTATATTTTTGTCCAATAACAAGCCCCAAAAAGCCTTTTTAAAACATTTTTGTTTAGTGATGATGGGAACACAAAAGACTATTTTTACAGTCACATCTATTTGTGTGTATGTTTATCACAGTCACTCTGTTTAGTGCAGTACTCCAAAATTCTCAGTTCAGAGCAAGAGTGAACCATGTGGAAAGCTAAACAACATGAGCTACAAGCCTTTGTGTCATCTAATATTTAATAAGATTCATGCAGGTAACCAAGAAGTTAGTAATTACAGAGATTTAGGGTAAAGTATCCACTGGTGACCTTGTCATTTGGACCAAATTTTGTTGGACAAGAGGCTTCATTCATGGCTTAACGCCAAATGGATATGATATTTGGGAGATACTGGAGGATGATGGTCACAGTCACAGTTCTCTTAGCTAAGTTCAAAGGAAAAAAGCGAAAAGGACTCATGTCAAGTATGGTTTGTTGTCTCTTACAGGCTGCTGTTTAATCTTCCAGACTGGCTGTGCTGACTAGTGGAGCTGCAGCTCCAGAGGCCTATGGCCCATGTCTCTCTAACGCTGTGAGAGGTGAAGGCAAAGCTAGCCTCCTCCAGCTCGCTGCCCCCAGATCCAGGCCCGGAGCTCTGAGGGGCAGTGGCTCACTCAAGAGGAACAGTATGTGAGTGAGAGGAGCCCTGCCAAATGGACACGCAACTTGCAGCGCCTGACTGCAGGGAGGCGCTGAGACCATCTGAGGTATCAGGACCTTCTTTTTAATAACCCCTGATAAGAAGTGTCAAAAGTGACACTTCTTGGCGCATGCTTCTCTGGATGTGTGCGCGACACTAGTCTGCCTGAGTTTGAGATTATCAGTCTTCTGGAGGAGCAGCTCCCAGTTTGTAACTTCGGGCTGGCACTGTCTATGGGGTATGATCACATGACTGACTGGCTGCACACTTTGCCTCTCTTGGCTCAAGAGGCCAATCTCGACCTGACAACCGAGCAGATCGAAGAAGCACTCAAATACTACTGTAAATTTAAATAACTGTAAGTGTATGTGTAACCAGCTGTATGATATTTATAAATAGTAAGCACTAACCAGACATATACTTTATTAGTTGTCTTTTGTATAAAAAGTTTGAGAATTGGCTTTGAAAGTGTTTATGCTTGTGTAACTTTCAAATGATCATGCTATATTATCTGTGATTTGATAGCATAATACAACTCTAACATTAATTTTATAGTTTTAATTAAGAAAAGTATAACTTTTACACCGGGTAAATAGTGGCAGAAGCGTTTGAAACTCCTGTCTCTAAAGTGGGAGGTTGTGAGTTACAATCTCGGACCACAGCATCTGCGAGCTTCAGTTCAATCACTGGCCACATCAGTTCTCTCCAGGTTCTCTGGCATTCCTCCTGGAAATCCTGAGACATATATGTGCAATGCTAAAATACCTGCACTGAATGAATGTGATAGTGAATGGTTGTCTGTCAATGTCCAGCGATCTCTGTGCCATTAGCTGGCCCCTGTCCAAGGTGCAGCAGAGGCCTACCCAGGAGGCCCCAAAGTCACTGGGGATAAGCTTCAGTCACCAGTGACCCTTAAAGGGAACCAGTGGTAGAGAAATAAATGTGTGAGTGTTTTTAAAAAGCTTATGTTCTCATCTGTTCTGATAACGGATGTGCAGAAAGTTAAAGTAGTGAAGCGTTGTTCCATTGTGGTTATATTATTTTTAGACTTGAAAACACTGCCCTTTTTAATTATATGAAATAATCATGGGCAGCATTTTTATATTGAGGGGTGCAATTTGATTAGCATTCATGTTAAAAAGATTAACATTTATCCTTTGGATAGTTAGGAGAAATGTGAGTGCGACCTTTTTGCAGAAGGGGTGCTATGTACACACATTTTCTGAGCTTTCTCTAGTTTTTGAACTTGAATTATGCCACCTTTTTGTCACATGAATTACTATAAATACAACTGTAATCAATAGTTTTGTGATAGCTTGCTGTACCTAGATGCATTTTATGTAATCTTTATACAAGATTATGTGTTTTACCCTTATGCACAGAGTATCTGTGTGGCACCTTGTAGTAGAGTAGTGTAGTGAGTTGTTTTTTTAGTTGCCTTACTTTATAAAAGGTAGAAAAATAAAATTAAACCTGACTGACAAAAAATACAGCTCTGATTTTTGATTGGCTGACCCATGCTTTTCACAGCAAATCACATGATCCATTTGCAACTCATCGTGACTGCAAGGGAGACTGGCCTATCTAATTGTAATAGCCACCCGTGCATGCGTGCATGCTTTCGCAGGTCTGAAAGTGGGAGGCTGAGTGCTGTGTGTAGACCGTGTGTAGTATTAATTCAACACAGGAGAAAGTGTATGCATGACCAATTTGGACTTCAGATTGTAATTTCTGCCTGACAGTCACGATC